>JALBCR010000949.1:0-313001 GCA_030710515.1 Abscondita cerata
GCTGAATTAACTGCTCAAATAAAATCGTTAAACTGTACCAGGTTAAACGAAAAGTGAATCATTTTTTGTGACTCCCCAAACAGTTGATAATTAATGAAATGACTCACTTTAATTTCCAAACAGCAAGGATTCAATTTATTACACTTCCTTTTCAAAACATTTCCTTGCACATTAATAAAAAAACGATGATCTTATAACTTTTATCTCTCAAAAACCAATAAAGCATTTAAATTTTCGAACCATCCTATACAAAAAGAATTAATCAGCTGTAAATCGTAAACAATCTGTCAAAACTTATATGATGTAAACATTCATATATTATTACGTTAATTATGAGTTTTTCATAATTAATCGGTTTTGTTACGTCGAATACCATAAAAATAATAATTAAAGTGTTTTCCTATTGGAATGTTAATTAACTTAAATGAAAAATGTTTTTACTTACTTTATGTGCTGTGTATACATGTGCCGGTATAAGTGCATTCGTGGCATTTTTAATGTTGGGCAATTATATCGGGGCTCTTTGGGCAATAATAACAGGTAAAGCTTAACTCCAATCTATATTTGGTCATAGAGAAACATAAAACTCAAAAAAAAAATCGCCCAACGTGGGGCTCGAACCCACGACCCTGAGATTAAGAGTCTCATGCTCTACCGACTGAGCTAGCCGGGCATTAGTAGTCGAAGCAAATAGCTGAAATTTAAACCTGTGGATAAGATTCTAGATTTTAGCATTAAGATTACTATTAATAATATTTTAATTTAGGAATTATTAGTGCAATTAACACCCATTTACATTGGTTGAAACTTAAAAATAATATACGTCAATGGTACAATCAAAGAGAATTGCAGCCGATTGCTCGTATGGGATTTGTTTTCTTCTCCATCGGTATGTCAGGTATAGCATATCACACAACTATTGAAGTACTATCTAAGAAACGTAAGATTTCTACAACAAATAAATTCGTTTGTATATGATTATTGTTTGCAGCATTACTCCCAGTGAACCAAAGTGAAGTGATTTGTATCGTATGGGCTTTCATGGCTGCAAAAAGTGGATTATTCCTAATGTTTACAGCTAGAGCCTTGTGCAAAGCAGGAGATGAAGAAATTTGTCAAAATCCCAGTAACTTACAATCTATTTAGTTGTTAATATTAAATTAGTACATTTACCCATTGGTTTTTGTTCTTTATGAATTGGTTCGCCCTTGGGTAAATACGATGTGATTTAAATGTAGATCTTATTAGGTAAGGGTATTTTAAAGTTACCATTTAACAATGAAAATTGAGATATTTTTATAAATATATTCAGGATTATCAAGTGATATTTATTTTCATTTTTGTATGTATTTTAATATAATATATGAATATAAGATTTTTATATATAGTCTAAAAGATTTTTTGTATCCAACTTTGTATAATACCTACTGGAGGTACGTGCTGTTGTTTTAGATTTAAATAAATCTTTAAATGAAAACAATTTTAAATCATTTCTATGAGTTGGACACAGAACTAAACGTGTTTGGGGTCAGTATATAATTGACGATTAGGCAACTCTCCAGACTTATTATTGTTTGTGTGACTTATCTGATTTCGCAAGATACTTTCTACCGTCTATATGTTTGCATATATAAAGCGCATGTGTTGGTGGTCCTACATGCTTTGACGTGTACAAATCGCTCATGAAAGAAAATGATTGCTCTTGTTTACTTTATCCAATCTGTCGTTGTTCAGACATTAAAATATGCAAGAAAAAATTGTCGAAAATCTATTGACAGACGGTTTTAGACTACAACAAAATTTAATACGCTTTTTAAATGTGCACTCAATTATGCTTTATATACGCACAGGCAGGCGGCAGAAGGTTGTGTTGCAAAATCAGTCATTATCTGCAGGTCTATAATAGCTATTTATGTAATCAGTGACGAAACGCATGATTTTATGTAACGAATCATGTTTCGTTACGTGTTACATACAAGATTTTTCTAATTTTGACAAACATATATACTATTGTATACTATATTGTATATACAGGGTGTTTCTAAGTAATCTAAAATATTATATGGGGCGTTTCGTTACTCAATTTTAAGACGAAAAGTTCATATAAACATGTGTGATAAGTCTTGTCGTTAATGAGATTAAATTGTTTATAATAAATCAGCTCTGATTGTATTTGAAATGAATTTTTCCTGGTGACGCTACTGGGTTTTGAAAAACATGCTTATTCTAAGTGGCCTTTGGAATAACGTTGACAACTGTGTCAAACCTAAAAACTAACGCAAACAACGAACAATAAATTGTTAATAATACGATCTTTTTGTGTTAAGTTAACAACGATGCCTGTGTTTACTAATGCTGAAATGGCTAATATGCATTTTTTGTATGGATTAGCGAATGGTAATGCCTTAGAGGCTAGACGTATGTATGCCCAGCGTTATCCTAATAATCGTTTACCATGTTCAGATACGTTTACTAAGCTACATAATAAAATAATAAAACACCCTGTATCTCATTAACGACAAGACTTATCACACATGTTTATATGAACTTTTCGTCTTAAAATTGAGTGACGAAGCGCCCCATATATTATTTTAGATTACTTAGGAAACACCCTGTATATAAATTTAAAAAAGCTAAACGGATGTTATCCATATAACCTCAAACAGTTAACATGGTTTGAGAAATCACTTTCGTAACTAGTTACAAAAATAATAATAATAATAATATTGTCTTTATTTACCAAAACTAAATACAAAAAAAATATTGGAGACATATAACAAGTTTCGGCATATCTGAAGGTGCAATTGTTAAGACAATTGCTTTTGCTCTTCCACTGAAACCTTGTATTTATGAAATTTTTAGTGTGAAAAAAAAGCATCAAAACGGAGGATCACTTGTGTGGCAGCTTGCATATTAAAAAACATGTTGCTTGTATTTTACTTTAAATAGTTATAGAGGCATAGACTTAAATTTGTTGGGCAGATTGTTATACTGTTTAGCAATTTGATAAGAGAATCACCGTTGAAAGAGTGTTGTTTTATGCTGAGGTGGAGTTATAGTTCCTTTAAATCTTATATTAAGATGATGTACATCTGATCTAAATGATATTTTGTTGTATAAGTAAGGAGGTTGTTTTGTTGTGACTATTTTATGAAAAAGACATGAAGAGTTAAATTGCCTACGATACTGCATACTCAACCATCCAATTTTACGAAGTTTATGAGAAATGTGCTCATATTTACGGATCCCAAAAATAAAACGTAAACATGAATTTTGCACTCGTTGGATTAGGTTGATGGTGTCTTTAGTTAGACAGGAGTCATAAACCGGTGTACAATAATTAAAGTGGGACAAAATAAGAGAGTTTGAGAGAAGGGATTTATTTTACTTAAGCTGTGACGATGAGGATAGAGTAGTTTCAGATTCATATACGCTCGTTGAACATACTTGTTAATTTGAGATTGAAATCTAAACGAGTTGTCCATAATCAGACCTAAGTTCTTTACCTCATTTTGAATTGGAATTTGAGTGTTGTTAATATATAACTTAATCTGACTTTGGACATTTTTATAACATTAGGGTTGCCAAATAGAATCGTTACAGATTTAGAGAGATTAAGTAGTAAACCATGTTGCTTAGTAATGTTAGATATAGCTTTGAGATCATCATTAATTTGATTTACCGCGTTGAAACAATCGTTGTATGGAAAAGAGACATATCTGAGTATCATCAGCATAAGTGTGAATTTTGCAGTTTTGAATAACAGAAGGAAATCTAGACGTGTATATAAGAAAAAGCAATGGCCCTAAAATTGACCTCTGAGGAACTCCCCGACTTACAGCACGTATGTTTGATTTTGCATTCATTATGATAACGTTTTGGAAGCGATTATTAAGATAGCTTTTTATTAACAAAGTTGCATAATGAGAAAATCCTATATATTTTAGCAAAGATAGTAAAATGTTGTGATCGATCATATCAAAGGCCTTACTAAAATCAAATAAGGTAAGAGAGCATATTAGGTTTTGATGACGAGATCTTAATATATCATCAGTAATGTTTAAAAGGGCAGTAGTAGTGCTTACTCCCGTACTGTATCCGCTTTGTGAGTCAGGTATAATTTTGTAGTTTGATAAATGGTTCTTAATTTGACGTTCTAGTACCTTCTCTAATATTTTTGATAAAACTGGTAGTATACTTATCGGTCTAAGATAAAGGCAAAGGCACTACAGATGCAGTTTTCCAGATAACTGGAACGTTGGTTTGTTCAATGCAGCTGTTTACTATATGAGTAATATATGGAACAATATGTTGTCCACAGGACTTTAACATACTGATGCTTATTTCATCCAACCCTACAGAAGAAGTGGAGAGACTCGATAAAACTTCTGAAATTGGAGTTGTTTCAATAAAAGAAAAATTAAACTCCGTATCAAAAGTAGTTAGATAATTGTTATTATAGAATTCAATTAAGTTTTGCTTATCTAAATAACTAAGACCATTGTCTGGTACTGGGTCCAAAAAGTAGTTGTTTACGAGGATGTATTGATATCTAGTTAGCCTAGACCAGTTCCTTGCATAAACAAAATATTGCGTTACCATAGCAACGAACAATAACTTATTAGAAGTGTCAGTGTAAAGTTTGACATCAAAAAAGTAAACCAGAGTCACGCAATAAATTAAATGAAAAAGATGTCCACCGAAATTGTGAAAATCGAAAAATTGGAGTATCGAGCCATCATCAAGTACCTGTATTTAAAAGGGTTAAGAGGTAAGCAGATTTACGAAGATATGCTTAATACCCTTGGTGATCAATGTCCTTCGTATGCGACCGTCAAAAATTGGAATGCAAGCTTCAAAAGAGGTAAATTTTCCATTGAAGATGATGACCGATTGGGAAGGCCAGTTTCTGTGTCAGTCGAAAAATCGATGCAGTTCATGACATGATTTTATCAGACCGTCGAATTGGGCTAAAACGGATATCTGAAGCACTGAATATTTCATACGAACGCGTTCATCATATGGTTCACGTCAATTTGGACATGAGAAAAATTGCTGCAAAATGGATCCCCAAATGTTTGAATGTTGACCAAAAGCGTGCAAGGGTAGAAGCATCGCGTTCGATCTGTGCTCGATTTGAAAACGATGTAGACTTCTTAAACCGAATTGTTACTATGGATGAGACTTGGGTACATTTCTACGATCCAGAAACAAAGCAACAATCGATGGAATGGCGACACTCTGGTTCTCCAAGACCTAAGAAGTTTCGTGTCCAAAAATCTGCTGGAAAAGTTCTTGCTTCAGTTTTTTGGGATTGCCATGGAGTAATCATGATTGATTTTTTGGATAAGGGTAGAACAATAACTGGAGATTACTATTCGACATTACTGACCACTCTACGGGAAAATATTAAAGAGAAAAGACGCGGAAAGCTATCCAAAGGTGTTTTGTTTTTGCAGGACAACGCCCCTGCACACAAATCTCATGTTGCCATGCAAAAATTCGTGATTTAGGGTTTGAATTACTAGAACACCCCCTTATTCACCCGATTTGGCTCCGTCCGACTATCACCTCTTTCCTCAACTGAAAAAAATTTAAAAGGTCGTACATTTTCTTCCAACAAGGAGGTAATAGAAGCTGTGGAGGTCTGGTTTGCAGAGCAAGAAGAAACATTTTTTAAAGGTCTGAGACGTTGCAGGTTCGCTGTAATAAATGTATCCAATTAAGAGGAGAATATGTTGAGTAATAAAATATTTTGACATTGAAATTTTGTTTGGTTCTATAGTAGGCTAAGAATTTTTCAATATATCCTCGTATATCATTGCAATTTCTTATGCGGTGGCAAACTGCTTATTTTGTGAGATGACAAACCTAAACTACTCAAAGAGCGCCAAAATTGTTTATTAGTTTTATTTCTTAAGACAAGATTAAAATAAGCTTCCTTTTCTTGTTTTATAATTTTTGTTGTAAAATTTCTTAGAGACTTATAGTGATTCCAATCTTCAACTGATTTACATCTGTTAAATTTGCTTTTCGACTTATCTCTCATCTTCATCAGCTTTTTTGTATTTTCGGTTAGCCAAGCAACTTTAGGCTTAGTGATTCTTACTGTGATTATTGGAGCATGCTTATCAAATAACTTTCTAATAAGACTGTTAAACAAGTATAATTTATCCTGAACGTTAGGCATTATAAACATAAAATGAAATGGTGTCGATTGCAAATCTTGTAAAAAACTGATTTCATTGAAAGATTTAAAAGATCGAATCGTTTTGAACAGAGGAATTTTGTGTTTAGTTTTTGCATTAACTGTGCAATGTATTATCTCGTGATCGGCAATAGGGTTTGAGTTTAATATACCAGCCTGTAGTATGTTTAAATTATTAGATGCAATTAAAATGTCGACCAATGTACGTGAGTTACATGTAATACAAGTAGGTTGATTTATTAACTGCTTTAATTCTAAGTACTTATTCAAACATAGTGTTATAGTATACAGTATCGTAGGATTCAAAGTTGAGTAGATTGATATTGGTGTCTCCAAAGCATAAGAGATAATCAGATACGGCTTGGCAATGGACAAGAGTCTGTTCTAATATATTTATAAACAGCTTCGAGTTAGTTTGAGGTGATTTATAGATTACTCCTACAGCCAAAATGCATTGTTTAATTTTGACAGTTATCCAAAGTTGTTCAATATCATTTGAGGTTTTAATAATTTTACAATGCAAATTGTTACTTCTGTATAAACAAACTCCACCACCACGGGCGCCTCGGTCTTGTCGATACAAATTATAATTATAAATTTTGAGTAAATCTGAGCTAATACTATCATTCAGCCAACTTTCACTAACCGCAAAAATATCAAATTCATTTTCAGCAATGCAACTTTTTATGCTACTGAATTTTGAAACAAGCGAACATGCATTAACATGTGCTGCCTTTAAACAGTGATCTTTTGTAGACATTGTTAGTCACACCTAACTCACGCAGCATTTTAGGGAAACGAATAAAAGCACCAGAATTGAAAGAAAACATAGACTTAAATTGTGAGAAAAAATCGCAACTTGGTATACGTCAGCAATTCACAAGGTACTAAAAAAAAGAAAAGTATTAGAAAATTAATAAATTGTAAACGAGGATTACGCATAAAATAAAATAAATTTATTTACCCACTAGACAACTAAATGTTGACAAACGCATTTATATTGGTATGAAAGTATAAGAGAATTTCAACACGTTAATATAAAACAAAAGGTTAAATCAGAACCGGTTAATTGAATATTTATCATTATAAACTAATCAAAAACCAAAATTGAAAAGAAAAGAAATATTGTGATTATTCGTACTCTCGCAGTTCATCTAAGCCAATTTTAACTACACCATTGGAATCCTTGCGAAAAATATTTCCATAGACGGTGAACACTGACGACTTACCATATTTTTCAATATTTAAGCGTAGCACCTTCATGCGCAGCGCTGTCGAATCTTCACGGATAACAAATGGCGAGCCCTTCAGTTTGGATTTGCTTCTAAAGACAGAATTTCTTTTATGGAATGACGAAAATCGGATGATAATTGTAGATGGTTTCAACACTTACTTTAATTACGAAAAATGTCACTATACATTTCAAAATTAGAAAACAACATTTTTCAAAATCGATTCAACGCTTACATTTCAAGAATAGCCCAAAAATGTAAACGAAATTTACTACCGTCAATGACTTTTGTCACCTAAAGTGTTTAGGTTCTTTCGGAAGAAGTATATGTTTCTGCACACATACAAATAGGTACATTGTGCACACCTGCTAGTAGTTTTATTTTAATTGCATTCGAGATCAAATATTAAATATAAATTTTCCTTCGTGTATTATTCTAGTTCTTTATCAGTTTATTTAATTTTTTACTGCACAACGTAAATATTATAGTGTTGTTTACAGCATGAAATTACTTTAACCCAAAAATTAAATATGTATATTGTTCATTTGGAACCGTGTCACTTGAGAACCAATTTATTTATTTTTTTTATACCTAAATCTTATTCTACTTCGTAATTTTTGTATAGCTACGATTGTTTCCGTATTATACCACGATACGAAAAGAAAACTTGATTCGCAACTGAGCGTTCACAACATTATATTGAAAAGTAGTTGTGGCACGTGTTTTTCATACTATTTTTTCTATTTCGCAAAAATTTACTTCAAACACTTCAAGAAATAAATATTAATATTTGAACGCGTTTTAAAGCTATGTTGGTAGAGTAGTTGATATCCTAATAAAATTAGCAAGAAACGCTGTTGATAGTTTGCTATCTTCAAAATCATGTGCTGAGATTGTTAATGGCCGTTTAATTCACGAATTAGTTACTTTTGCGTCGACTGTACTTTGTAATTTTAATAAAATTATACGGGTGGTGCTTTTGAAAACGGGTCATAGGTTAATGGTTTTCGAATCAAAATGAAATACAATGTAGTAGGTTTTCACCATAAAAACTCTCTCTTCGTTCGAATAAACCGTTTTCAAATGAAACCTGAATTTTATGACTTTTATTAATGATTGTCAAAAGGAATGTCATAGTTTCTTAGGCAACGCATTACTGATTCATCTTGAACATCAAAAATTACTAATTTTTATTGATGAATTTTCAAAACCGTGTAATTCAGCTGATTTCTGATAGCGAGCGCTATGCGCAATAATTTTAGCTGCGCTTTGATACCAAAACCATTTTTGTCACTTGAAAGGGCGAGCAGGAATTCGAAAAAAACCAGTTGACAATGCTAAATCCCTATGACCCGTTTTCAAAAGCACCACCGTGTATACTTTAATAATTCTAAACAAGAAATGCAATTGTGAACGCACCTTTGGAAAACACCGTTTTTGTGAATTACCACAAATTTATAAATGTATAACATAACCTAACTTCATCGTTTCTACTTTTCGGTGAGCTTTGCCTTTACTAATTTACTTTTTCGTCTTTTGTGTGGCTATTGCTAACAGCATTTTAATATAAGGTCACTAAGTTGATGGATTGGTGCTTAGTTAATATAATGGTCCACCTACAAAGACAACACCTAGACAATGTTTCATAAATCATGGATCTAACACAAGCACATCTCGTAACAAGTTGAACTTTATAATAATGACTTGTCACATCACACTGAAGAAAGATATTTATATCCTTTTTCTGTGTCCTTACTGTGTGTAAGCAGTTTACCAACTTATTTAGACTAATTATCCTACACACATTCAATACTGTCAATGGCTTTGAAATACTTTTATCAGAGACGTATTTGCTTAAGACTCCTTATCGATGAAGATTGGTTTTACATTTACTGTTCTGTCATTTCACAAAACATATGCATGTAGAGTTTAGGAAAAACATTTTGTTAAAGTGGTTCCGCTACATCTCTAAAAGATATTTTCAGGAGTCAGAATGTTTGTCGGGCCATTAATTTTATAGTTTTAATTTTCTCTTACAGCCCTACTTAAAGAATTTAACTTTTGAACAATGAGTAAACAATATTGAAGAACTGCGTGAGACAATAGTTTGTAAAATAGATGAGCTGAACACTGTTAAATGTTATTAAACATTGGAATGTTGCATATAGTATAAAAATGTATTAAAAATCTGTGTGAACAAATTAAAGATTTATTACAATTGTAGATTAATGTCGATTAGTTATTATTAAAATTTGCTTTGCTGCAAATTACGACAGATTTTTATTTATACTTTGATGTTGTAGTTGACTGAAGATAAAACGGCAATATGTATGTATAGTTGCCTATACTAAAATCAATTTTGTTTACATTAATGTAAGTCTAAATGCACGGTCGACAGCAAAATATTGTTTGTTAAGTTCTGTTTCGTAAATTAACATTAGAATTTCTTGGAATATTAAAATCTACCTAATTTTCTTACTTCAAAATTAAAACTGTAAATTATTTGGTTATACACTAAAATTTTTAAATCCCTAAAACAGTACGGAAAGACCTTCTATTTCTGTATCGTGTACAATACGGAACCAAAGCTATAGAAATTGCGAAATAGGAAAAGTTTTTTTTGACATTAGCAACATTTTCATGCCTTTGATGGCTATTTTGTCTTGAGGTATCAATAAATTAATATTAATCAAAAACATACACCAACATTGGTTAGCGATGCATTTTAAATAAGTAATAATTAGAAAGTATTTGTCAAATGTTAACACCGACCTCTGATTTGCTGCAGTGCAGTATATTAAAAAACTAGTTTCAGAAGACGCATTTTATAAGACGAGAAAGTACGAGTCGCTAAAATGCCTTCTGAAACGAATTCTTTATACTATTTTTTTTATTTTGGGCTTTTCAGATTGATTTTAAAATATCCATTACTACCGCCCGATGAGCGTCAAGTTTTATTGGTATCAGATACTTTAGCTGAAATTTAGTTGAAAGAGTTTGTAAATAATCTAATTGCCTAAAAAACGGTTTTTAATAATGTTACTAAATTTAAATGAGCGAACATTTCTTGCTACCGAAAAAGCATTAAATGAATGTTTTTGTGGTATTCTCGTATAGTTCCAAAAGGGAGAAAAACCATCCCTAAAATTTGTTTTTTTCTGAACTTTTTCCTGTTTCATATTTCATTATTTAAAAATTGATTTCAGATAGCTTGATTTTTTCTAAACAAATAAGGTTTCGTGTTTTATTTAGGATCAACCATTTTTGAGAAAAAATAGCATATTGTGTAATAAGTGCAGACATGGCATTTCTGCACTTGTTGCACACGATACTTTTTCTACGACCACCAGGTTTTATATTATTATTTGTAGAAGTCAAATTTGTTTCATTAAATTTACTAATAACTGCAACAATAAATTAACAAACTAATAACACAATACCTAGGTATATTACCAAAAAATTCTAGTAAAAAAACAGGTTTGTTTTATATAAACGCTTCGCGTATGGTAAAATTCGAACATATGGATCCTCATATATCAGTTGTTGAGATATTTTCGGAAATTTTTAACGTATTGTTAGTTGCAGAAGTTGAAGAACAAGGCGAAGTTTTTTAGTTTTAGTGAGGAAAATCCCAATGATTTGGGCCTTCTTATAGGAGTAACAACAGGAATAGGAATCGTCAATGACACACCATGTCCTTAAATAATGCCGCCGTTTCGACTAGCAATGGCCAATCTTTTTCAAGGCAATCTAAAGTGTTGGTGATATGTCAAGGACTCCTTATGGCTATCGTTTAGGTCCAGTATGTCAAAAATAAAAACATAAAAATAATTAATTAAACTAATTTTAAAAACCAACATATCACCAACACTTTAGATTGCCTTGAAAAATATTGGCCATTGCTAGTCGAAACGTCGGCATTATTTAAAGACATGGTGTGTCATTGACGATTCCTATTCCTGTTGTTAATCCTATAAGAAGGCCCAAATCATTGGAATTTTCCTCAATAGAAATTTTAAAGAGTGTTAATACTTATTGTTTAGTTTTGTTCTTCTGTACAGAAGTCGACGTTGGTAATGGAGAATCTTCAGCAAACGTATGATTTTTTTTCAAAATCTACTGCCGGTGCTTGTAGAGGCTGGATTGAATTTATTATTTTATTGGTGTTATTAATTTTAGAGTGCGTAGAATCGTCGATATAGCCTTCCGCTACGGTACTTAATCGCCAACTACCATGGCCGCGTTTCATAGTCAGAAGATCAGCCCCCGCGTTTACTAACAACGTTGCTGAGGATCATCTAAACGAGTGCCTTGTATACGACTCAGGGTTTGGTAATTTTAAAAACAATGCAATTTCTTGAGGCATTTTACCGAACTTATTGATTCCAACTACTTGTCTTGTACTGGGTTATTCACTATAAATTACCCACTCCTTATTATCGCTATTATTGCTCGTGGTATACAAAGTATTTCTGCTTCGCTATACACCATTTTGGTTATTTAATTGATGAAATGTCAATTATCAAACACAACATTTGTCATTTGCATGGCTTACTTTGACAATATTAACAATTCCGTAATTAAGTAACTGTGTTATTCTACGATTAATAACTCAATAACGGCTCAAGATAAAGACAAGATATGATATATATTTGAAATTAGAAAAAAAAGACCTCTTCAGGCTCGTACTGTAATAATCCAGCATCTACCTGATTTTTAACGTAAAATACCATTGGTTATGCCTAATGTCATTTTTACCACAGTGTTTTGAACTATGAGAAATTGTCTGTTTTGCTTATATAATATTATGTAAAAATAGTTAATTATCCAACAAGTGAGGAAAGTGATACCTTTTTTCACTCGAGCTTGAATGAGAGTAGAAAAAGGCTTTCCTCATGTGTTAGACACAACATTTTTTTCACGACCTTTCTTAAAAAACCAACGTAATGAAGGAAAAAGTACTAATTGTAAACGTAACTTATTGTTACAGGATTTCGTCACAATTTCGTACGTAAAAGCAAAACTCAACATTAAGTAAGTTACAATAATCTCGCCACAGTATTTATTCTGTCTCGGCACAGAATAATAATACTGTTGCGCAGAAGTTTCACTGGGTGTCGGAACGTTTGAAGTCGAGGATCCTACGGAAATCGCGCGCTGTACCCACGCGCATGAATATTATTCATGACTTGAGCGGAGCGGTTATAAAAAGCTCACTATTTCTTAGCAGTGGCATTTTGCGGTATACCGCAGATATCGGAAATCGACGAATTTACACATTGGCTACTCCTGGCTGCGCGTGGGTACAACGCGAGCGCTACTTAAGACCAAAATTATCGCTCAGTGAAATTTCTGTATAAACGCAGTGAATATATTTACTATTCTGTGGTCTCGGTGTGGTCTCAAGTCTCAACCTGTCATAGTGCCAAGTTGCCGGCCGCGTAATAGCGTTCTCCTTCTGTGTAAGAGAGCAAGGATGTAAAGGATCCCATAGGGATATTTATTTCTTTATTTTCTGGTTATTTTGAATCCTTAAATTGGTATTTTTTATAAACAGAGCGCTCTTTAAGGTTATGTTACATCAGAAGATGTGTACCCCCTTAATTTATCTGTAATGTGCACTCAGAACGCTACTTAAGACCAAAATTATCGCTCAGTGAAATTTCTGTATAAACGCAGTGAATATATTTACTATTCTGTGGTCTCGGTGTGGTCTCAAGTCTCAACCTGTCATAGTGCCAAGTTGCCGGCCGCGTAATAGCGTTCTCCTTCTGTGTAAGAGAGCAAGGATGTAAAGGATCCCATAGGGATATTTATTTCTTTATTATCTGGTTATTTTGAATCCTTAAATTGGTATTTTTTATAAACAGAGCGCTCTTTAAGGTTATGTTACATCAGAAGATGTGTACCCCTTAATTTATCTGTAATGTGCACTCAGAACGTTTATGGCTTAATTGTGGGTAGTGTTTTTGTTTTTTTAATACCTATTTAAAAAAGTTTTAAAGAATCGAAAGTTCAGAATAAACCTAGTTTTTCTGTGACTTGCATTTTTTATTAATAAATATTATTAAAGAAAAGACATTCTGTTTTGAAAAAACACATGCACTCAATACTATACGACAAATTATTAACACAAACTAAATTGGGTGATTAAAAAAAAATTGAAAAGGGCATTAAGATTGTTCACATAAAAAATGTAAAGGTTTGGTGTTTTTTAAAAACGTTATTGTTTGATTTTTTCCAAAAAATTTTTTGATTTGATCTTTTGTTTTCTAATTACTACCGTTTTCTGTTTATTTATAAATCTCTTATTACTCCATCATGTATTGTCCGATTTTAAGAAACTAAAATAATTTGGAGTCGTCAGGTGATTATCTCTAACACTTTTAACATGAAAAATAAAACTTTAGAATGGTGGTCATTTAAATTTTGAAAGTTAATTATACAAAATGTACTAAATTTTGAAATAATAATAATAATAATAATAATAATAAAGTAGTTTATGAGTTTATTTATAAATTTTGTATCTACTTATTCCCTTGAATTTTGCACTCTAAAAGTGTTATTTGGTGACACAAAATTACCTAAAAAGTTCAAGATACTTTTAAAACGATTTTCATCAAATAGTACATGAAATAAACACCAACAAACAATGGGAAATCGCTACCTCGAGCTGGCATAAGGTTTGTTTTGTTTACAGTAGCTAACATTGGTTATGCGTGTTGATTGTTAAGATGCTACGTTTTGAAAATTTTGAAATGGTCGATATGTTGACAAGACAAAATTATCGGAGAATTCAAAATATTTATCGTGAGCCCTATCCTAATAGAAGAACTCCAGATCGTCGCTATTTTGAAACGATTAGAAGAAGGTTAAGTAAGTAAGTAAGTCATCAAAGTGTTTGGAGAGTACTTCGTGAAGAGAGATTACTTCTGTATCTTCAGAAGATGCAGCATCTTAAGGATATTGATTTTCAAGCACGAATCGACTTCTGCAGGTGGTTTAGTAATCGCAGAAACTTGAAAAGAAACTTCCCCAAGTATATTCTGTACACACATGAGGTATCGTTCGGTCGTGATGGAGTAGATTCAATAAAGGTCATCAGAACCGTTTTTCAATAAAGGTGTGGGCAGGGATAATAGGAAGTCATTTAGTTGGTCCCTATTTAATGCCAACAAGACTAACTGCTGAAGTATACACAGTGTTTTTAAAAACAGTTTTAGATGATCTCTTAGAAGATATTATATTACAAACCAGGCAAATAATGTAGTTTCAACACGACGGTGCTCCTGCACATCTAGGCTTGCTTCGAGCATCTCTTAATAGAAAATTTCCGAGAAGATGGATCGGAAAGTGAGGTCCAATTAGCTGGCCGGCACGATCTCCGGATCTAAACGCCCTTTATTTTTTCTTTGGGGAGCAATGAAGTCGCTCGTATACGCAACCGAAGTTGAAAACGAAGAAGATCTTGTAGTAAAGGTGGTTGCTGCTGCTAGAGATCTTAGGGATAAAACCAAAATTTTTCAAAAAACTAGTGTTGAAGAAATGTTTAAGCGTTGCCGAAAATGTATCGAATGTAATGGGGACGTTTTTGAACGTTTCATAAGGTAATAAAATAGCCTACATTACGTTTTTCAGTCCTGATAATCATTGAATAAATTATTTTAATTTCTCGGCAGTTCTTTAACTTGATGATTATTTCTATGTCACCAATAGAGTGCAAAATTCAAAGGAAAAGTAGAGACAAAATTTGTAGATCACGTCATAAACTACTTTATCACTATTATTATTTTGAAACAGGTTTTGTATAATTCACTTTCAAAAATTTAAAATAGCCGCCATTTAAAAATTTACTTTTTCTTTAAAAGTGTTAATTAGAAAGTAGTAGATATTCACCTGACGACTCCAAATTACTTTTTTCCACGACATACTTAGAAAACGAACGTTTCTTCTCTACAAATAGTGAAGAAAATTCGTTTTCCTCACTAACGAGGAAATAATGTCATGTTACAAAAATGCCTCTTTAAAAAATGTAAGGATGTGTTATTAGAACTATATGCGCCTAGTACTTAGTTAAACAATTTAATTTAGTATTCAATCAGGTTTGTTTAATTTAATATTTTATATTTCGACTCTTAAAAATTGCTAGCCTACATTTATTGGTTAGAATTACGCGGCTGCGATATGACAGATTGAAACCACATCGATACTACAGAACACTGTAGCGAGACTATTGGGACCCACCTAATGCCTTCCTCGCTACGCTCGTGAGGGAACTCGAGCTCGAGTGGGAAAAAGAATCGCTTTCCTCACTTGTTGGACAAGTAACTATTGTTTCTCAAAATTGGACAATAAATGATGGAGTAATAAGAGATTTATAGAAAAATAAAAAAAGTCGTAATTCAAAAACAAAACATCAGATCGAAAAAATTTACTTGGAAAAAGTGTTTGTCTTGACGAGGTCTATAACCTCTATTACGTTGTCCACTTTAAGTAGAAACACCCGTATAAGATACTAAATTAAACAAAAGTGACTGAATAATAAATTAAATTGTTGAATTTAACGACCAGTTTTTTAATCATTGATTAACTTTAATTTTGGGCGATGTTGTGATGATAGTTGTTGTCACAATTGTCTCCTCGGAAATTAACCAAAATTAACCTTAGAGATTAAAAAACTGCCCCTTAATAAAACACAATTAGTACCGGTTATGGAGATAAAATTTCTAAGAATGAAACAAGAAAAGATAGGATTCGAAATGTATACATAAGAAAAATACTAAAAGTAAACTTGATAGAAGAAAAAATAGAGAAGCAGATGTTGGAATGGCTTGGACATATACGAAGAATGGATAGCGATAAACCGGTGAAGAGAGTATAAAAGACAACACAGGAAAAAAACGAAAAGGAAGACCCAAGTACAACTTAGAATAAGAAAGCAACGGAGGTGCTAAGGAAGAATAGAGACCATATATTATAAGGTCTTTGATAGAAAGTAGGAGGAAGCTGGAATGATAGCAATAGACAGACATACGTGGCGAAAGTTTTTAAGTAAATTATAACGTAGGTACCATCTAAAAATTTTCCGTAAAAAAATATCTCAAGATGATCGATTAATGAGATATGTCCTTTTAAATCCTCAGAGCAGGACAAATGATAATATAGTATGATTAGAATCTTCCTGAAATAATTTTTTTTTAAATATTGTTTCTATTTCTAATATCTGCCCTATAAATCACTAAGCAAGCGCAAAATTTGTAAAAAAATTATAAGTAGAAGAGTTAAAGTCGATTAATTTTTTTGAGTAAAGAAAAGTAGGTAGGTAATTCAAAAGAAAATTCAAATTATATGTTAATGTATAGGTATACATGTATAAGTGATCATTAAATTTGTGTTTGCTTAGAAATCGCCAAAAACATAATTAAGGCATTACACATGCACTGAGTTAAAACAATTTACGATTAATTAAGTTATTGTTATTTCACAAATGAACGAAAAGTTCCACGCCACTGAGGGATCCCGTAAGAAAGAAACTGTACCTTACAAGTTAACGTTACGTTCGCTCACCTGCCTTATTCTTTGATTTGCCATCCGAGTTAAGTGTCGATACAGTTCCGCAAAATGCGCTTAAGTAAATGATCGCGAGTGCAGTTAGAACGGTCACAAACAGTTTCATCTTACTTTATATTCTCTATCTAGAATAAAATTTAAAATGGTAAGTAATTTATTTTTAAATAAAAAAAAACAATTTTTATACCAAATTCAAAATATCTGAACGAACAAAAATCTTTATTTTTATTTTTTGTATTGTTTTGAAAATGTGAAATTATGCTTCAGTGATTTTTAACAAACTTTTTTATTACATCTCAGTGTGCATCAATCTTCTTTCGTCATTGGCTCATTATAGTTACATTAATTTCTAAACATCCTTAAATGCATTTCATTTGTTAACACATGTAAGTAATTGTGTAATGTATGTTAGTCGAAAGTGTTTTATTGTGCACATGTACTTTACTTTAGAAACGCGTCCTCTGAACACTTTACACACCGCCAGTAAAATCAAAATAACAACAATAAAACCAATCTAAATTGTGGTAATTTCGTAAATAAATTTATTACTTTCAAGTGAAAAGGAAAGAGTGCGAATCTCTTCACTTGTTAAAGTCATTAAATATACAATGAAGAAACTTTCGTTTCAGTTTCATTTTTAATTAACTGAATTTTGCACTAATTACTCATTGTTACGGATAGAATTCGAAAACTTAATAAATAAATAATTATTTTTACGAATGGGTAACCGAAAGGTATTTGTTTACATAATATACACATACAGGTTATAAAAAAATAACGTTTTTAACAGAGCGTGTCATTTGGTGAATCTAATGGTGCTCGTTTTTTTCTGCATTAACTGCGGAACAGTAGTATGCCTGAAATTAAATTACGAGAATAATTAAAAGATGTTCTGACGTCTAACTAACTCTGATGATATCTTTAATTATTGTTCGCTTTTAATTTTATTTGTATGTGTCATTAAATTTAACTTAAATTCAAATTAAATTTAACTTAAAAGTACTTTAACCTTTTCTGTACATTAATTTTAGCCCAATGATTTTATCAATGCTGTGATTTATTTGTGGTTTACTGAGTTTAATATTGTTCAATTAGTCGGGAATATAAAAATGGCAAAAATCTGTTTTACAAGAAACCGTTTTTACAATCCAATTATTTGGCCCAACCTGAAGACAGGTTTACCGTTTAATTAATTCAACGGTTGTGTACTGCTTAAACAAAAATTTAGATAAACAAATAAATGACATATAATTGTTTAAAGGTTCTTTATTGAAATGAGGCCGATTCATTTTATTTATCTCACGTAGTGTAAATTCTAGCGAATTTTATTGTAAATTTTCTCATAAAGATCCCAAAGATTTTTTAGTGTACATAAATAGGCGCAGAAATAAATTAAAGGCAGAATTTCAAATGTGGTCTTCTTGGTAGTACCATGCTTTTAGGATTTAAACATTTAAACAACTTTCAAAAATCCGACATCTGATTTTTAGTAAACGTCAGATGTAGTTAAATTTTTCATCTATAGTGGCCATTACCTACCTCACTGTATTCAAGGTTAATATAAATTGCAATCCTTGAAAATCCATTAAATTCTGCTCATATTACCTTTGACTTCTTTTATAATTCCTCCACCGATAGCTACAATTCAGTTAAGGCCTAAAAGTCAGTTTGTTGGACTCATCACTAGTATATGTCAAGCGTAAGTGAAGTTTATAATTACATCCAAATGTTAATTTTCTGCCGCTTTGCGATTTAAAAACTGGTTGTAGGGGTCAAAGAAACATCTTTAAGATAACCGATTCTAGATGACTGTTTTGCAGAAGACAGTATCCACGATCTAGGCTTCAAATATCTGGTATATTTCAGATAACTGTCTAACAGAACAAAACAGTCCGTGTGTTGCGTAGTTAACAATTGCGTCTAATAATCTAGGCCGGTAGTCCTTTTTTGGTAGCCTTCCAACTTTGTAATTTCATATTATTTAAGTTTATCTTTAAAAATCCTTAGTGTTGGATGTAGAAATAACCACTCGTTATTTCGAATTAGCCGAAGTTTTGCTAGTTCGTAACTGAACGAAACCTTGAGGAACGAAACATTTGCCAGTTCTAACTAAGTACTGATTATTTCTATCTCCAACTAATAGGAATTCTTAAAAACAAATGATTAAGTAATATATTCAATTTGCGAGAAATTCATTCACTCTCGTTTCTTGTCTTTGTTCTTGCAAACAGTTTCATTCTTTTGACTGTTCCTTCAAGTATTCTGGGATTGGAAGGTGTTTTTGTTACCGCAATCCTTTCTTAAACTCACAAATATACCACCTTTGGATTTGTGAGAGTTGAGTAGGTACTATTTCTTAATTTTCATCTGTAAAGTGGTAATTTTCATAATCAAAGTATAAGTGTCAAAATTGTATTATTTTCGTAACAAAAAACGTGATATCAACAGCTCGAAAAATTCCTTATTAATAAATGCGAGTACAAGGCTGTACTGTACAGTTATAATTGTTGCAAATATTTAAATTCAATTTTTGTATTCTTTTACTATGTATATCGTAAGTGAGTTTCAAAAATTCTAAAAATAATTAAAAAAATAAGTTAGATAAAGGATAGTCTTAATTAGTTATTATTGTGCTAAGGATATAAGTTTAGTTTAGTATCCTAAGTTACTTTTGAAGTTCTTAATCTGTTGAACTAAAAATGAATTGTTTTTCAATAATAAATACGTAACAAAAATGTTAAAAAAAACTATTTTTTCAATGTTTGAAACTGATGAAAACGTGTGGGTCTTAAAATTGGTAAAATGTATGAAAAAAATTTAAGATTTAAACGATTATTGGAAATTTTCAAAATATTGTCGAAGTTATAAATCGACATAAAAACGATGCTGATAAACTCATTAAAAAAAAACACAAGTGTGATTGTTTATAACGCCTGATGAGTTCTCAAAAAAAGTTAGTGTTTGTTAATGTACGGTAAAAGTGTGGAAGAATTAACTGTCTTGTCGGCGACTCTGAATGTAACATTAGACATTAACGTTTCTGTAAAGCCTAATAATTATAAAAAAAATACATAAATAATATATAGTCCTTTTTAACGATTAGTTAAATTAGAAATGTTTCAAATGTAACTGTTGATATTATTAATTATAACGGAATTGTCTCACAATCAATGTTACAAGATTTTAGTTAAATATAATGGTTTAAATTTGCATAAAAAGCACTAGATTATAAATTTAGATTTAATTGGTTCTAGTTTTGACGCAAAGAAAACAACAAATAGTTTAAATATTTAGAAAATGTATTTAGAACGCAATTTCTAGTCTCTACAGACTTCGTCAAGAAGAAAGTGAATTTATTTTGACTTCGACACTTAATTGTCGATAGTAAATTTTTATACATGGATTATTTGGTTTACGAAGGCAATGTGATTGTAACAATTAAGCTACAAAGTATAAATTTATTTCTATTTTTGAGTCATATTTATTTTACAATGGCAGCAAAAAAAATTTTAAACTTGTCTGATTGTATTTTTGTAGGTTTTGTATTTTTTTGGTTATTCATGTTTAACATAATAGTTAGGATTAAATAAACTTGTTTGAGACTCTCATAATTATTTAATAGATCTTAACTGTAGGTATGTGTATGTACGAAATTTTCGATTCGTAGGTACAATATTATGTGACTATAAATGTGCATAATAAATTCATTTGGAAGCTACTAAGTTAATTGTATTATAGGTAAATACAAGTGCTCTTCTTAAAAGAAAGTTAATGGATACAATAATTTAAAAGCTAATATACATAAAATGAGAAAATAGTACGTAAATACAATCGGAATTAATTCACATCCGTGCGTTGATTATTGAGTCGCCTTTAAATTATACAGCTGGTTTTTTTAGACTTAATCTTAAACTTAGACACTCGAGTTTTTTCACTCCTGAATAATCCCAAAAGCTGTCAATTGCTTATCGGTGTTTGCAATTGTACAAATTTCTTACGTAATTTACAGCAGGCTATTTGAAATTGTTTTATAAGCCACAGACCCTTCTATAGTTCAGAAGGACATTTGATGATACAATCTTCAAATAATTGTAAATACTTTGTTAATCTTTTTTTTGTATAAATTATCCCACAATAAATACATACACAAGAAAATGTGTAAAAGCATGATCGTATTCATTTATGGCTGTATTCATTTTAAGATCTTTTTAAGTTTTTTCAATAAACAGCTTTTTGAACAATTTAGTATACTACTTTCAATGTGTTTTAAACAATTCAATACATAGTTCAGATTTCCCTTGGCGAATTAACAAAAAGTTGAAATTTAGATTTAGAAATGATGCGTGATGCTAAGAGAGATAATTTTCTTTCCATCACTTTTATTCTTCAGCAGTTGTGTTACAACTCAGCTTTATGTTCACTTTTGCTTTGCAGCTGTTGAACTGTGTCTTACTATTTTAAAATACGTCTATTAAGCTACCAGTACCAACTGGGCAGATTCAATTAAAACCTATTACATTATTTAGTACCTATTTTGTACTAATTTGTATCAAAATTGTTTACCAAGTGCCGTAATAGAAAAAAAAAACGTGGCGCTGCTAACTTAATATTAAGCTAGCAGGACCACACTTTAAAAAATAGAAAAAAAATGTAAAAAAGGTAGAAACTAAAAAGGACTGAATTTGTACTAATTTGTACCACTAAAAAATTTATATGTTCAACCAAACTCTTTGACACAAGCCCTAATTGGATATGTTATTATCAAGAGTAAAGTACCCATTTTTACCAGCAGAAGCAATCGATATTCTACATTTGCATATTAATTTAGTGTCTTCAGATATTTACTAACAGATTTTGTACCTCATGTACCTTCTTTGAAAAACTACCGCCGCATACTATAGGCACAAGAGTAAAGTACACGTTTCCACAAGCAGAATCAATCCGTACCGGTACATTTGCATCTCTTTAATTTGTACTTTTCAAATTGGGTTATTTTTTTCTCCCTCTATTCTTATGTATAGAGGAAATGTATTGAGTACATGATATAGAACTCTTTTAATGATTATTTTAGTAATTACTTACAGTTTTTTTTCTACTGGTAAAAATGACGATGAATTGTCAAATGAAACAAAATTAATAAAAAAAAGATATGCAGGGGGTCACAAAAAACTTTCATTTTAGATAAATAGTTACGCCAAAATGGCAAAATTTTAAATGGCTTTTTCATGGTTTTAAAACTGTTGAAATGTTATCAAAAGTATCTTATGGTATGGATTTTTAACTTTTAACTTTGAAAATCCAAATTTTATACGACATAGAAGTCGAAAAAATAAAAAAAATTAATGTGGTCCGAATACTATAAAGTTTTGCAAGAATGCTCTCTAACTCTCCTAAATATGAATTAAATGTCAAAACTTACAGTTAATTTATTTTGAAGGCTAAAAATTTTGCAATGATGACTAAATAAATATTTAAATAAGCAACATTAAATAATAGGAATTACAAAGGTGACCACGATGTAATTGTAATTTGCAATAATAGTTGCTTATTACGTAGATAGTAGTTTACCCATGTTAAAAATGTTCAATTTTAGTTTACAAAAAAAACATAACATCTTCACTTCACTGTCGAACACATTTGTGATAACTTTAGAAATAAAAATTTTATACAACATTTTAAAAATATTATTAAATTTTTGTAGTTAAATCATTCTTGATTCGAGATTGGGTTCATAAATAAATCAATAAGTATGATAGGTTTAAGACTTTCATTGAGTTATGATAAGAATCTTCTCGATTGAATACGAAATATGTTACTCATAATTCATATTTTATACAATCACAAAAATAATACTTAACATTAATTGACTAGTGTAGAAATTATAAATAAAGAGTAAATAAAAATATTTATAGTAATAACCAACGTATTTAAAAATTATTGTCGTTAGAATACAAGGAAAACTTTCAAAAATCTATAAGTAGCGCCAAGAACAAAGGAGTAGTCAATTTTAACGTTTATTTATTGTGTAAGCTAAAATTTAACATTTATATATATATTACGGGTAACATAATTTCTACCCATTAAACAATCAAACTCTCAAATTGATTTCATATACACTGAGCTTTCGATAGAATAAGCCATCGTATTCGTATCCAAAAAATTAATTGCTTTAGGATTTCTACGTAGCACTGTAAATTGTATAGAAAGCTTTTTAACAAATAGATCCCAGTGTGTAAAATATTTTAAGAACATTTCCAAACCTATACATTCATACTCTGGTGTACCTTAAGGATCACATTGCGGTCCTATATTATTTGTATTGTTTATTAACAACATTGGCTTGTTTATCAAAAACTGTAATTACCTATTATATGCTGACGATTTAAAAATTCAATTTCTATCCCTCTAAGGCAAGGTACCCATTTTTCATAAGAAACCATATAAAATGAGATACCCTCTACAATTAATATTCTCAAAATAGGTATTTTACATTCACTTATCTAAAACACTTCTTTTGATTTGAAAGATTATGCCCAAAATCAAATTAAGTCTTCGGTATTATAAAATCCATTAAATATTCCATTTCAGTAAAATTGCCTCAAGACAAACATTTTTTTTTACTTAGTTATAATTTATTTACTCATATTTTTAATTCAGAAACAGTTATTTAACAAGTGGAGTAAAAATTCAAAATGTTTATTTTGTAGGTGAATCCCTAACAGACCGTTAGGCCTTCACTAGAAGTGTGCCAAAGAATTCTAACTTAATCACATCAAATTTAATTCTTTATCCGACGTTTCGGTTGCTATTTGCTCAATCTTTATCAAGGTATCTGAAGAATTTTGATGTTAATGATAGGACTGAATGAAATAAAATCAAATACAGTGAAACCTGGTTAAGTGGGACCTGGATAAGTGAGAAACCTCTACTATTGAGAGTTGCAATGAGGTCCCGGTACTTTTTCATTGAATTATCTGGTTAAATGAGATTTGAATTCTAAGATTTTCTCAATGTTTACCTCTATGTTTGGGACTATGTAGCTCAATTCCCTGTATAAGTGAGACAAATTAGTCAGGTTTTGACAAGTTGTTGGTCAAATTTATTCTATGGAGAAACAGGTTTCAGCAACTAGCAATCAAGTAAAACATAACTGATCACTTTAAGTCGTAAACTTTACCGTATAGTATTGTTTCATTCTACGTACATAATACATACTGTATGTAAGTACTACATACATTCATACCTATATTAAATTCATAACATCAAAAATACTCATTTTTATTAACATTTCCACCTCTAAAAATAGAGTAACGGTATATTTCGACCTCTATAAGCGGGGGCCTCTGTAAATGAGACAACTATAACTGTAAACCTGCTTAATTGGAAAACTGGATTAATGGAAACCCTCAATAAATGGTACAAAATTCATGGTCCCTTGAGATCCCAATTGACCAGGTTTCATTGTACTTAAATATATTGTAGGTATAGCGGATAGTATTGTAGTAATAATCACGAGAGCTCGCGTATGACTCATGTACCAAACTTCGAGAACTGATTCTACGCAAAATTTTAAGCAAAAATGATTCTCTTCAATTTTGTCAAATTCTGTTATATTAAATACAGTCGCTGTCACAGGTAATGGACATTTTCAAATAGTATTTGTGAAAGATTGTCACAGTCTAAAGAAAGAAGCGATCGCTATTCTTCTAAGTTTAATCCTTTTTGAATGACACCTCTTTTTTCTCTGTTTAAATGCAACCATTGTCTGTTGTAGTTAGTTATTTATAACAAATACATAATTTCGAAACCGGTTGCTACATAAATAAATACACGTATTGGAAAAGCTCATATATTTATAAATATAATTTAAAAATTACCAACTATATTATAGACCCAACGTTTATTATTAATACAACTTCCTTGTAGTTTTAATACCGGAAAAGGTATTTGATGTATAGAAAATAGTAATTGAGTATAAATTAAATAAAAACAATAGAAGGATTAGAAACTATACAGGTATTGTCTTTGAGTAAACAAAATCAATGTTTAATTTTTTAAGGATATGAAAGAAAAATGTCAACCTTTTTTCACAACTGATAAAAATATTTTTTTTAATAAGTTACGCGATGGAAACGAGCGTTTGAATCTCACGAGCGAAAAAACGCCCAATTTTCGCAAGAACGAATTAAAAACAAATTTATTTACTTCGACTCGACGACTTCAATCGCTTAAAATTAATTACAAAAATATCCCGTAAGAAAAATTTCAAATCATGACATTTGAAAACTAAAAAAAAAGTTTGATTGTTACTGATACATTTTAATTACATATGAATCTTTTTATTGTATTATTGCGGTCGTAACTCTGCAGTTAAGTGCGTTAGTTGTTAAGCAGGCACCTCGGGTTCAATTCCCGGTGCAAACATCGAGTTTTTTGGCCATACTCTCTCGCAAGGCAATTGCAAACCAGCGAGAGTATACTTGCCTAGTAAACCTCTCAACTAAGCCCTTCGGAATCGGCGTTAAACTGTAGGTCCCGTGTGTATGTGTCTACTGTCACGCACAACACATATACATGCGAGGGGTGCGCAACGTGCGGTAACGGATATGCTACTTGAAGAAGAAGAAGGAAAGCATTGATTTATAAAATTTTTTTATTTGTATACATACTTTGTATACACAATTTTTGTTTTACAGCAAATAGACATTTTCGATGGAAGTGCAGGTAAAAAATATACAGAGATATAACAAAAGAGGTGTCTTTAAAACGGTTAAGCTTAGAAGGATCGCGATCGCTTCTTTCCTTAGACTGTGACCGTCTTCCATAAATACTACTTAAAAATGTCAATTACATGTGACGGCCCGGCGACTGTATAAATAAGTATGTACTAATAAGGCGCTTGACCCAGTAGGGTTGGCAACTTTCATCCTCGATATCTCGTTAACGGCGCAAAATTCGACAAAAGTGAAGAGAATCATTTTTGCTTAAAATTTTACGAAGAATCAGTTTGGTACATTTCCCTACGAATACTCTGTAGTCTTTCATTTTTATGGAAATGTAGCTATAACTCCGAAAGTATGGCACTTAGGTATAGGAAATGTTCCATGAAAAATAATTAATTTCAAAACAAAAAATATACAGGGTGGTCCATTTAAAATAATAAAGTTCATTATTATTCTGGAAAAAGGAAAGATCTGACACAACGTAAATATCACCATAATATCGACCGTATTAAAGACCCTTGCACACCAAAATCTATAAAAATCGTGGAAACCGTTTCTGAGATAATTGAGGAGTTTCTTACTTAAAACTCGCTCTGTATAATAAATTAACTTTTCGAAAAAAAAAATTTTAAAAAAGCATTGGATTTGATTTCTTAGTTCATGTATATTCTTGTGTGTATTATTTATGGATTTATGTTATTAACTGTGTTTTTCCATGTTTATCTGAATCCAATGTATTTATTTGTTTTATTTCATTCAGTGCCCATCATTAACATCATAATTCTTCAGATACCTTACAAAGGTCGCGAAAATAGCAATCGAAACGTCGAATAAAGAAATCACTTTGATGTTATTGTGTTACAATCCTTTGGCGCACTCCTAGTGAAGGCCTAACGTTCTGTTAGGGATTCACCTAAAAATAATAATTTAAGAAGGAACATTTTAACTTTGACTTTGACTTGTGCGAACTTATTCTTACCTTATTTGATCGTTTTCCCTTTAAAATTGGTGTTGTATGAATCAAACTTCGAAGAGATAATTCTCTGTTCTACAATCATACAATAGTGAGAGGTCTATTCTTATTCCATATCTTATAAATAAGATGGGGGTTATGCGACGGTTTCCAAACCGAAAATTTTAACATCTCATTTTTTTTATTTTTTGCGGCTAAATAGAGTTAGTACGTTATAACGAAGAAAAAAAATTTTGTCCGATGGCCAGAAGGCCGTCCGTTCCTATGTACACAAGATATCAAGAAAACCACCTGGTCCATTTTTATGAAACTTTGCACATGGGTCCTATTTACAATTCAGCTGCTCTGATTAGATTTTGGGCATAATCTATCTAGCCAATAGTTAACCTACACAGATTTTCGAATTTTTAATATTCATTTTACACATTTTTGCTTCAAATTAATTTAATTTATTTATATTATTCAGCAAATTTTTAAAAACAGTCTGCAGATTAAAATGAAATAAGTTAAATGCGAATTAATTCTCACATTTCTGTAATAATCCTGTATGTAAAATGAATGCTGACTTATAGGAAACAATAATTTTGCACTACATTGTTATGTTTTGACGGGTTTAATATAACTACTATAATTGCATGGGGAAATGTATTGTGCATTGTAGGTGCACTTATAAATTTTACTTTAAGTTATCTTACTTATTAAATACATGAAGTAAGTTTATTATTAAATCACCTAATTAACCTTGTGGGTTCAATTAAAAAGATATATCTTTTAGTTACCAACTTAATTATCTTTTAAGCAGTTTAATTATTTTTGACAAGACTCTACGTCCAAGTAGTTTTTATAAAATATTTTTTGAACTTGCTGTCTTCAAATGAATATTTCGCGCATTCATATTTGGAAGATCGTGATTGGTTGGTATCACTTGAGTTGAATTTAATAATCCTAAAATCCTAGTAAAACCTTGATAAAGCTCACAGAGGAATGTGCGGAAGGTCGGATAGTTAAAACCAAGGTAGTGGTTTTTAATTCATTCCTCCACCTCGAGGAATCCTAACGAGGATATTCAGCTATATCACAATTTCGACAAATATGTTTTAAAATAAATTAATCAATAAGGTAAAGGGTTCTAGGGTTCTTTAATCTAGGATTGGTAGAACATCAGGATTAAATAATAAAATAGTCATTTATTTAGAATAATTTATGATATTGACTCTTGATAACCAAATAAGGACATGGACATAAAATACTTTAATATGACTATAAATGAAATATATTTATGAACTTGTCCTCCATATGCTTTATGAATGCTAATGGCATCTAATTGTATTAAAATAGACTTACCTAATTGACATATTGAATCTTACAAAAAGTAGGTATTCGTTTTTTTAGATCGAGAATGGGAATAAGGATAGGGATATCTAATAAAAAAGTGGCATGGAACGAATTTTAAGTTTAATTTAAACACTCGAAAAAAAAAACTTTTGTATAAAGTAACGTGCCAATAACAATTTATTTTAAGTATCTCCGGCTAACGTCTCGCCAGCAAATTAAGCGAAACAATTATATTTTAACTTCAAGTCATATATCCTATTTCTTCTTCAAGTGTCTATTGTGCTTTAATGTGTTATTTTCGAGATTCTCAAATGTTATAGTGACGTTATTCTTGACGAATCAGGTTGGTACTTTACCGCCACGTTTATAATATAACTTAACCGAGGTACCAATCTAAATAGCTGTGAAAACAAAGGAACTGTTGCTTTTAATGTTTAGACGGTAAAAAGCCATTTTAGCGTCTGCCGGTAGTTCAATAATATGCCGTTTTAATGTCGCCTGAAGGAAATAGTAGATTATTTTACTAGGAGTTAAACAATTATATTTTTTAAGTGAAAATACATTTTTTTTTTCAAGCGTTTATTGCTAGTTTTCATGTGTTATTTTCAAATTTTGAGATTCTCGAGTGTTATAGCTACGTTTTATTCTAGACGAATCAAGTTGGTACTTTATTATTACATTCATAATATGACATTACCAAAGTACCAACCTCTAAATAGTGGTGAAAACAAAAGAACTGTTGTCTTTAATGTTTAGACAGTAAAAAGCGTCTGCCAGTAGTTCAATAATATGCCCTCAGATTGTCGCTTGAAGAAAAAAAAATTTTCGTTACAGCTAAGAGTACAATATTAAAGAATTTTTGTGGTTGAATAAAATAATTATTTGTAAGAACAAGTGCAAGTGTTTCTTTTTAAAATAAAATACTTTGCTCTTCCTACGAAAGTAATATTGTCAATCCAAGTTAAAGAAGTCATAGAATAACATAACTCCACAGCCAAAGAATAGGATTTGAAAATAAAGCTGTTAATAATAATAATAATAATAGATTTTATTTTATATATACACGTTATGGAAAATATAACTTACTGTTTACGTCACGCCTGGTGGCGAGCGTACCAATACCAAGTACGTTTCTTTGGAATTTGGGAGCATTCCAAAAAATAGTTTAGTATTTTGAATGACTAATGCAATCACAGCCGTAACGCTTGCTGAACAAGGAATTGTTAATAACATTTATTAGAACAACAGTTTTATACAGTAGTCAACTTACATTCGAGTTTTCTCACTTCTGAAGTATCCCAAGAGGATTAAATCAGCCGTTGACTGATTTCCGGAAGTTTGTTGTCAGTTAAAGCGTTGTTAGTAGTTATTTAAATGGTCAAAGAATCGACGACTACACTATCGGTTGGTAAATTTTGAAGCAATGTCTCACATAGATTGGGGTTGTTCCTATACCATTACCGTATATTTCGTTCCCTGTGGATATTCATGTTTAAAAAGAAAAGTTGCATCACGGAATATGTTTCAAATAACGAATTCAGTTCATGTTGAAATGCATTTTTACTTTCAGAAGCCTTTCCAGTCAAATCATTCATGTGTGCCGCAGATTATATTCATTTTTGTTAAATAACACGGCATGTTTCTATTTTACTGGATTCTGGCTAACTCTTAGTGATAACCTCACATCAACCTCAGGACTTCATTCGACGTCTCTTGGCTAGTACTAGAGTTCCTATATCAGAAAATTATTCGGATATAAAGTCAGAATTATCAAATCTCCGTATTGAGTGGCGTAGGTACCTGATATGTTTGGAAAATATACTATTTTAGTAGGTAAATATATTATATAGTAAAATCTATTGAATGAATTATTATGTGGTTTCTTTTATTGTTTCAATCTTACTTGCCCCCAAATTAATTGTAATTGTAATAAATGTACTGACGAATTGCATTACTATTTTATTTTATATTTATGTCATATATTATTTATATGTTATTTATTTTATTTGTATAGTACGTCAATTACAAATTTTACTTCTTAGTATTATATACCATTATTTTTGTATCTTGGTATAATACCCACATCTACGGCTATGATTCTCGTTTCGTCAGTACCTGGGCTGTGGAACGTGTTTACACAGATTAAGCTATTGTTCTCAGACCCTAGAGCGGCACAATGATCGTATTTTGGTTTAGAATTTATTAGTTTTATTAACCGTAAAGTACCGCTTTCACAAGAAAATAAAAATATTTCAAGCAATTATGATTTATTACTCCGCTCCAATAGTATACAGACTTTATTAATTTGAAAAAAAATTGAATTTTTTCAAAAATATAAAAAATCAAAAATTACTATCATATTTTTCGATAAAGAAAAAACATAAATTCATAAAATTATTTAAAAAATAATGACTAAGAGTTCTCCGTAACAGACTTTTTGTATTAAATACCTATTGAATTGCTTTCTACCATAATACTTTTAGGACTCTTAAAATTGTCTTCAACACTCCTGAGGATTTGGTCGCAACCAAACAAAAACAATTACACCACTATGTGACTAATGAGATTAGCCAAATTGATATTCCAGGTGATTTGGGATGTCGTTCCTTGCCTTCACTATTGTACACATTTGCATCAAACTTGCAGATCTTTTGCGAGGGCTATTACTCTAGAAATAAATTAATAGTAATTCACAACTTTGAAATTGTTATAATTAGACAACATATTACACATGGGTTTGGAAAAAATCATCCTCACTAATACCTGGGCTAATAGTAATAAAAGCACAAGTAACAGTGGATAAATAACCATAAAAATCAAGCATCTGTTTCTTATTAATTATTCTTTTTAAATCGTAACTGTAATCAGCGTATTCAACGCGAAAATATATCGATGCCGAAGTTATAATTCCCACATATATGCATGACCTACAAAAAAATGAATTGCAACTTGTTATTAATTATATTTAAACCGGAAATACCATATAAAATTATGTAACGCTTTTCTGAATGTGTGACACTAATAGTTTTTTTTTACATATAAACCATTCCGCAATTTTTTTCATCACCTATAATTGTCAACGTAACCAATTAAAAGACTTAAAGAGACATTGAAATAATTACACACTAACCTACAGTTGCATGACAAAAAAAATGTTTTTAACAGAACACATATTTGACCTTGACTTGGTAATGACCAGGAGTTATGCAAGAACTTAATGTTATACCGTTACTTATTATTCAGAGTAAAACGCCTCACCTTCTGTATTAACTTAAGTAATTCGAATATAATGATCTAACAGTAGATTAAAACGTTAAAAAAATCTCTTGTGTGACTGAAAAATCACGATTATGTAAGTCAAGAGCGCACGATTCTATAATTGCAGAATTTATGTTTTAGAGCTGGACGCAATTCTATTATTAAATTATTTTAAACTGCATTAATTGTTGTTAAACATACAATAATTAATATTAATATGTGTCGTAATATACCGTTACATTATACAAACGGCTCTGAACCTAACAATATTTATTTCATATTTAGTATTTCTCTGCTTTATCTAGTAGAGAGTATTAGTCGGGACAAACAAGCTATCACGTCAGGAAAAAAATAATCTGATAAAGTATTTTAAAATTATAAAAAATATATAAAAAAAGAATTGGAGACGACACAACTGAAACTTGGGCTCTCTTTTCACCACAAGCTTGAACCATTAGACGTAGGTATTTACATCGAAGCTTTCTAAAGTGTATCTCTAAAAGCTCTTCAGTCTTGTGAGATCTCGATTTCTAAATACTACGTGCTTGTCCCATCGCAATAATCTTCATCAGCCTGCAACACTGGAAGACAATGGAACTCAAATTTGAAGAAAAATACAACATTTTTGCAACGTTTAAATACGAAGAAAGTGATTTCTCCTATGATGCGATTCTTCAGAATAAGAAGTCAATTAATTAATATTCCTTAATTCGTGAAAAGTATGCTCGAGATAATATTTATCCAGGGACTTGTACTGTGGGTTTATCACCATTCTCTGTTGATTGTCCGAAAGAGTAGTAATTTTTCCTGAGCTGGTTATTGAATCAACATTAAAAACATGTTCTTCTAAACGTTGGCAAACTTCAAATGCGTTCAGTTTCCTACTTTTTGATACATACTATAGTTATTATTTGGTTTCTGTGATGTCTCATGACAAGATCCACAAATGCAGAATACAAAAGTATGCTCAAGATGTAAATAGGTTCCTATTCGTCATTTTAGTGGTACTGCGTTTTTCTCTTCTTCAAGTGTTGTATCGCTTGTTATTTTTTCTGAACCTTTGTTTTTTCGTTATTTGTTACCCTATCAAATCCTCAACCGACTTTGCCGACTTAGCTCCAGTCGTTAGGAGATGAGTTTTAAGGAAATGCCTCTCATTTACGTTGTATCAAGGAGAGTAAATTTAATTGAGATGTCAAAATTGAGCTACATTGATGTTTAGGCACGATCCTCTTTTAAATGTATCTAAAAGTGTCTAGGAAAAGAGGGAAAATAGTACACTTCAAAATTAAAGTAACAAATTAAGAAGTTGGCTTCTATTAAAACTAAGTTCAAATCTAAAATCCACCGCACAATGGTGTTTACGTACTAAAACTTGGGCAAAACCTTAAAATAATCAACAAGGGCGATCGCCGGGTATTCAAAATTTCCTTAAAACTATTACCATAATCCAAACGCAAAAACAATAAACGACAAGTAGTGGCTAGATTCAACCTTTCTGATTTAAGTAATCGTCGCGCCACCTCATCTATTCTCTTTCTATACAAACTTGTTCACTACCTTGTCGATTGTCCTGAATTGTTGACCAAATTATCTTTTTCCGTTGCTCGACCTGGGTTTCATTTTTCTACCGCCTTCTACCTACCCAGTCATCGTACGCGTGGAGTCATCTCTTATAGTTTTCTGTATGCAGCAGCAGTGCTCTACGTAAAATTGATATTTTTCACACGTCTATAACCGAGAAAGAATCACTCAGTAGCGACTCCCTAGTTGGTTGATCGGTTTACCTTATTAACGTTATTACATTTATTTGTTTTGCATTGTATCTGTATCATAGTATTTGTACTACCTACCTATAATTACTTTTACATTTATATTATCCGACTCGTTTTTAGAATTGTATTTTCGCTGTTCCCGCCCATAATTGGCTTTATCTGTGGTGCGGCTGTATTTAAATAAATAAATAATTTCATAACTTGAATTTCAAAATGTGGTGTCTATGCTCAAGACTTCTCAATTATATTTCATTCAATAAGAAGTATTACACATCTATCCATTCAACAATAGATAATAATAATATAATAATAACACGATATCTACAAAACCTCTACCTCAATTTTTATGAAACTTGGCTCTAGATGTTATTTATAATATCCTACATTCTCCACTTTCGGAATATTTACAAAAATATTTATTTTACACACTTTCTCTTTAAATAAATGTTTGTAATTTAATTGTACAAAACTTGTGTATAAACTATTTTTTGATCCCATAAGTAATTTACCAGATATTAATTATACAGGGTGTATTAAAACATTCGCCTAATAATTACACCACGTTATTATACCTTGAAAACCAAACAAAAACTCTAACACCAATTTGGTCTTCACTTAACTTAAAGGTTTTTTTATTTGGCAACGCTGTACAATTTAAAGCTAAGATACATGCAGTAGTTACCCTTGATTGTATATGTTTGTGATTCTGCAATAACTCAAGATTGAATAAGTTTTATTTAAATTATACTCACTTTTCGGCTACAATAGTTGTTCGAAATAAGCACCTGCAACTTCTAAACATTTGGTGCACCGAGTAATAATGTTTGTTATTAGATTTTGCAGCATGTTACGATTTTTTATTTCTCTAACTGCATTATTTATCCGTTCAAGAAGTTGTTCTTCGGTTTCAATTTCTACTTCATAAACAAGAGCTTTTAAAATGCCCCAAAAGAAAAAATCTAGGACATTTAGGTCGGGACTTCTTGCAGGCCATGATATCGGAGCATTGCGCCCGATCCACCTCTCTGGAAAGTTTTGGTTTAACCAATCCCTAGTTTGAAGCCCCCAGTGGGCTGGAGCTCCATCTAATTGAGCCCACATGTCTCTCCTGACAAGTACCTCCAAAATCCCGGTAAATCGTTGTTTAAAAAATAAATTTTCGGGCGTTTAATCTACGAGGCATAATGTGTGCCCTATTAATCTATTTCCGATAATTCCAGCCCATACATTGACGCTGAATCTAAACTGGTGATTAGTTTGATGGAAGACATGAGGGTTTTCATCAGCCCAGTGGTGCATATTGTGCATATTAAACATTCCGTTACGGGTAAAGGTGGCTTCATCCGTCCATAAAATGTTTTCAATGAAAGCCGGATTGACTACTTGTTGCCGTAATAACCATCTGCAAAACTCTATCCGTCGCGGATAATCTTCCGGAAGCAACCCATGGACTCGCTGGAAGTGGAACGGATGTAAGAGATTTTCTCTTAACACTCTATGTACAGCAGTATGGCTAATATCAAGTCTTCGAGCTACAGAACGGGTACTTTGTCGAGGTTCGTCTTCAAATACCTGTAAGATGTTCTCTTCCATTTCGGGTTGTAACACACATCGTGGTCGCCCTCCACCAACTCCCTGCTTAGGATCCATTCTTCCTGTTTCTCTTAAGCGCTGATCTAGTTTTTGGATAACATGATCATTAGGATGTTTACATAACGTTCGGCATATAAATTTGCAGCTCGATGAAAATTACCGCCACATTCGCCTAATATCAAATAGATATCTGCGTACTCGCGAAAACTGTATGCCATGATTTTTTGAAACCGAAAGCACAAAACTGAAGAAACACACAAGGAACAAAGTAACTTATAACAATGATATAAGCGAATAGTAACTAATAAATAATGAGTGAAGCAGAAGTTTTACGAAAATATTAGAAAAGTGACTTTTACAAATATCAAAAATGACAATAATTAATTCGTCAATCATACATCAAGCTATCAATTTTTATTATTACATTTTAAACATCAACCCAGCTTATAATGCATAGTTGCAACATCTTCCAAAACTATAAATCACGAAGATTTTGCATTCTTAAATATTAAATTAATACATAAACTATTACCGAAATGTTATAATTTATATTTGATTACTTATTTTAATTGTTGAACTATGTGTTGTTGATACAATTTCAATGCAATTCTCAACCATAGTCAAAAAAATTTAAAGCATTAATACCTCCTTAACCGAAGAGTTAACACTAAAACGGTATCAGAGTTTTTTGCTTATTTTTCAACGTAAAATAACGTGGTGTAATTATTAGGCGCATGTTTTAATACACCCGAATGTTATGGGAAAAAATTAATGAAAATTTTATTACCTATAACTTTTATTTGAACTATTAAACGTTTACAAAAAGCAAGCCGCGGCTGTCTTGAATCTGCAGGTACCTGCACCCGTCTTGAAGGTTGTGTTGTTAAGACAGTTAGATATTTTTTCTCGTATAAGTCTTTTCACGTTACTATTAAAATTTTGTAAGTAGCGGCGCACTTTCTATATGATTTTAGTTTGTTAGTATCGGCACGATGTAGAGTTCTCCGCAAACTTATTGTATACATCATCAACATTAACAAAAAGTTCTGAAAAAAAAGTTGTTGCAAATTACATTATGTACATGTTTAATTTGAATGATTCTTTTCTACAACGCAATTTTCTTCTGTTCACTTTTTCGAGCACTTACTATATTTATTAGTACCGTTGACTTTAGCGCCAAACGCTTGTTTTGCTATATGCATAAACATATATACTAAAGAGAGTGTGTTTTTGTTATAATGATTGTCTTAAATTAATGTAAAATAGTGTGATTTTGTATTGTTACAGAGTAAAGTTTGAACTTGAGATAGATTGTAACTGAACTTAGAGGTGTGTATTATATTCTGCTTTTCAAGACCTTTTTAACAAATGTTAAAATCGATCATGTCAAAGGATGTGGATGAAATGGGTAGCAAATTTTTATTTATAAAAGGCTTTGGTTAAAATAAAATTGACCAGTCTGTATCCGCACTGCATATTTTTTTGCATTTATTTTTATACCTATATCTTAAAGGAAGTCATCTATTTTCTTGCCCATAACCATTGCCTAAATACCACAACCTTAGGATACGTTCCATAGGCAATGAACATATTAAAAATTTAAAAAATAGAAGTACTTAGGTAGTTATTGATATAAGATAAAAGAGATACCGGAGAAATATCACATGTAGTTCTATAATAATAAAAACAAAAAAATATTAAAATAATAATTTTTTTATTTTTTTTTTAAATAATTTATTAATTATATAAATAACCACCCAACTTACCATACATAGAAATTTGGTTAAAGTAACTTTTTAATTATTTGAATATTCACATCGGATTTGAAATTAACTTTACTTGTACGTACTACCTGTGGCTAATACATACAATTAACCCAAACTAAATACCTATGTTCAGGTTCATTATAACATGTTGGACATTAACATTTATTAAATTATTTCTAGATAAAGCCGTTAATAAGATTAGTGTTCATCACATGGTACGCGGTAAAAGCAGCATCTACGCCAGACTTGCCACAACCCCGACCATCAGCAATTAACAAAATCGCAGATGTTAGTGCAACTTGCGATTCATCAAGCATTAACATAACAGTTATAATGGAAAAACCATTCAAAGGCTTATTATTTACAAAAGATTTTCCACACGAATGCCATGCAACAGGTAATACATACGGTTTTTTTGCTAACAGACGCTTGATGTTTTTTCTTATAGAATCATTAAGTTACGCTCTAAGTTTACATTTACCGACAAGCGGATGTGGAATTCGTTTAAATTCTAAAATGACGTTTGACGTTGAAGAATTTTTTTACGAAACTACTTTGGTAATTCAACAAGATCGATATCTGCAACAAGCAACTGATTTAGAATACACCGTTAAATGCGTATTGCAAAATGGTGATTTCGTGGTAAAAAGTAAGCCAATGGTAGAAGCAGTCAAAAAGATCATTCGTCAAAAGCACAAGAAGGATGTCAGGTAAGTGGTTACAATAACAATTAATTGTTATTATAGTGAAAACTATTATGTAGTTGATCTAAAATAGATTCTATACTGTTTAAAAATATCCTCGATTATTAAACAACTTTAAAACCATGTCAGTTGAACTTGTATAAGCCTTTTATAATTCTTTTATAATTAATAGAGCAACCGCTATTTGTTATTGTAAAAACAAAATTCAATTCAATTAAGAACATGTAACATAACGATTCAAGTTCTATAATGATTGATGGTTGAATGGATAACACCATGATGGTTTCAGCATGTTAAAAATTACTTCTAGTATGGGTTATTATTAATTAATTGTTTTTTTATGGATAAGTAATAAGATTTAAAATTATACTTAGCTTGTAATTTACATTGTATTAACGCATGAAGGTAACAATTTTGCAAATTTGATATCAACTTCGGCCTGTTGACAATTCTTAGTTTATATTGTTTATGTGCGTTCCACTTAAACGACACAATTTTGATTTAATAAGCTTTATTTACTACTTTTAGGGTTGGCATGTTTAGGTTTAAGCTTTGCCAAGACGAACCAATCCACAATTGCACACGGTTTTGTCACCACACTATACAGGTTTATACTGATCTTTTGGGACACCATACATAACACTTACATCACAATACAATATTTAAAATGTACCATACAAATAAATAAATAAATAAAAAAATTATTTTAGACTTATGCCGCAAGCGAGAATCATTTATCCGCTACTATGGTTGCTAGTGGTAGATGAACTACTGGATGACATGATGACGGCTAGGTACAATGTTCTGAGTTACGTTATTATTGTGAAAGGCAAGCATACTTATATTATTGGAGCGATAGTGCGAAACGCAATCAGGCTAACACTAGACTGGTACCTTATGGAAGGTCTGACCGTGAATCCAAATAAAACCATCATTTACCATTTGCAAACAAATGACCTAAATAGTACTAAGTCCTCCTTTCAAAAGAGATGAAATACCTGGGGGTGACTCTAGACCAAAAACTGACATGGAAAAGTCACTTGTCCAAAATAATTAACTAGGTCATAAAAACGATATGGTCATGCCGAAAAACATGGGATCTGAACACCAAAGCAGGTATCTGGATCTACAAGCAGGTGGTCAAAGTAGAACAAAGCACACCGAAAGCGAAGGGCATAAAGAAATAATAGGCAACAAGGAAGCCGATCAGCAAGCCAAACAACACCAAATTTCAAACACTCAAAGAAATTCCTCAACTCGAATAAAAGAAAGAGGAAGGTGGTTAGTCACTTTAGGATAAACGAGCTAAAAACCTAGTGTAGCACACTAACAAGACGCAGCCAATGCAGATATTGCGTGAGACATATGAGACTGTCGGATGATAGAGCTCATCATCATAAAGTACCCGGCCTTGTGCCCAAACAGAAGAAAATATAGATGTTTTATGAGTTAAACAAGAGGAGAAAAACTCACGTCTGGTGGAAGTAAACCAAATCTGAGCACATGGAAACTTTTTTGAATGTACCTTTGTCTGATGTGGGAGAACATTAAATATAATAAAATGAAAAGTTCCAATAAAAAACTATACCCGCACTATGTGTTGGTCTTCGAATTACAAACCTATTCTCAAAAAATTAAACATTATTAAAACAGGCGAGTGAGTTGTTTCGGCTCAAGTCTCTCTTGTTATTGGGTCTAAATATTTTAACTGATTTTTGGAGAGCTTGAAAATTTTTTCTGAAAATTGTGGATAAAAATCTGCAATTAGCCAAATACACGTTCTGGAGATCCCATCTCCAGATATTAAGTACTATAGTGAATTACTTTGTACCGCGAGGACACAGATAACGCTTGTGCAACGCTTTATTTGGACCCATGTCCCAACGAGTTACGTAATAAGAACAAATTACTTTTCATCAATAGTCATCAACATTTTCAATTGCACAGAACATGTGCACTTTTAACATACTTGGTTAAAATTATGAGAGAATTCCGATAAAGTATTAGCGCTTGTATTCAAAACACAACGGTCAAGCGGTGACTATGACGATGATCTATTGTGAATAACCCCAGGGGTGGTATTCTGAAACCTACACTGTACTTCCACACATTTAGATTCAATTTATGCAAACACATGCTGGTGTCATTTGCGTCTACTTTTATCACGTGTTTTTTAGAAAGAAATGGATTCGCTTGGATTAGCGGAAATTCAAGGTCTATGAGTCTTTGAAACACACCCATTCGGTTCAGTTTTTTACACCCGACATGTTTGGTCTTATCTCGCGAATTAATTGGAACCACATTTTTTCAGTTAGGGGCGCTCGCGAAAGAGAAAATTAGAGAAGTTTTCCTCTCGCGGTCCATTCCTGCGAATTGCTTTTGATATGGCGTCGCAAATGGGCAAATTAAATTGCGGCGTTTTTTTAAGGACAACAATTTTAGTTCTTTCACAAATTCGAATTCGACACTTTTGAGATATGGACCCAAAACAGCTCAATTTTAAAAAGGCATTTTTTCAAAAAAAAAAAGAAAGAAAATAAAACAGGGAGTTTTTTTTATATCTTTTTTTTTAAAAAACTGAAAAATATAAAATTAAAAATTTCAATTTAAATTAAAATTTTATTCTTTTTTATTTTTTTTTAAAAATTTTTATTTTTTAAATTTGAAATTTTTTTTTTTATTTTTTTTTTTTTTTTTTTTTTATATTTTTTTTTTTTTTTTTTTTTATTTTTTTTTTTTTTTTTAAATTTTTTTTTTTTTAACTTTTATTTTTTGTTTATTTATTTTTTTGTTTTTTTTTTTATTGGTTTTATTAAATTATTCTATTTTTAGTTTATGTTTTATTATTTTGTTTTTGTTTTGTTTCGGGGCTGTGTGTATAAAAAGAAATTTTGATAAAAAACTAATATTTTTTTTTTTTTTTTTTTTTTTTTTTTTTTTTTTTTTTTTTTTTTTTTTTTTTTTTTTTTTTTTTTTTTTTTTTTTTTTTAATTTTTATTTTTTTTTTTTTTTTTTTTTTTTTTTTTTTTTTTAAAATTTTTAAGTGTTGTGAAAATAATTTTAATTCTTTTAACTTTTTTATAATTTTTTTATTTTTTTTTTGTTTTTTTATATTTTGTGATTAATTAATTGTATGATTTTACTTTTTTTTTTTAATTTTTTTTTTTTGATTTATTTTTAAAAAGATTTTAAAAAGAAGGTGTGATGAGGACAAAACATTTCGGGCGCGCAAAAGAATGAAGTTCGCTTTGTTCGCCAAAGGGGAGAGCGAAAAAATGGCACGGCATCGCGAGCTATAGCGGATCAAAGGAAGTTAATCCTTTTCGTGATTATGATGAGGTTCGGAGGAGGGGGACGTAAACTCGAAAACTTAAATTTATATTCAACAAGGACCCACCTCAAGACTGTATTTTTTTCCATTTGCGCGATTATTTCGAATGACATTTTCCCTTGACTACATACCTATGTTTTAGTAGCTTTTAGGTAGCTAAAATTCACTTTTTTTCTAATTATTTGTTCAATACCTTAATGCAACCATATTTGCATTAGTTATCTATATATTACGGATTAAATTAACTATTACGATGTAACAAAAATAAAAATACCAAAGAAATTACATTTGACTTAAATTTTGATAGAAACTTCGCCGAAACGAAAATCATTAGATATAAATTTTACCGTAAATATCATACGCAGCCATCGATATACATGTATTCGATTTTAATTTAAATAGTAGCACTTAAGCATTGTTGTAAGAATTTGTAATGCATTTACCTAAAACTTTCGGTCTAGATATGAACTAGTTATCAAATTGCATCTTTGTGAATGTTTTGCATAAAACTATTTTTCAGTGAAAGTCAACTAATTTCTCTGCATTATTAACCCCGAATTTTATGCAATTAACATTTTAATTATCTTTTATTGCTATAAGTGAAATTATATATTCAGAAGTTAACTTTCATTTTTCGAAGGAAAAGTAAATTCTAATTATTTTAGTATCTCATAAATTGCATTCTGCATACAAGACACTCGTGCTTCTATATAAAAAATTCGACATTATTTCAGTTAATGGTTGCAATATCCGAGAGGCAGCGCAGCGTAGCATTCTAATCGTGAATTGTGTGTAATCACAATCAGTGTAAACGTTGCTGATAAATTGAATCAGATGCAAGAATCTGACAAAACTGGTTGTCAGAAACAAAGAAGAAAAAAATATTAAAAAACCCTTTCAATTCACTTCAATTCCACAATAAATGTTTGGACGATTATGATAATTTTTAAAGTAGTCATCAGACACATTAAAAGTTGAAACTGAAGTTGTAGAAAATTTAATAAACAGTTTAATTTTTTATTGAAATCGAACAAGTAGTTCTTGAGATACAACACGTTATTTTTGTAAAAATAAAAAATACAATGCGTAAAATTGTTCAAATAAAAGTTGTAGCTATTGAAATTTACAACTTTTTTCATTACTTTATTGAATAATTAATATTCTTAAGTATTGTAAAAATAATAAGTGTCATATGATTGGCGTATTTCGGCAATTTTCTTTAGACCAAAAAATGTTTAATATGAAAAAATATGAAAACAAATTTTTTTGTAAATATATTAAGCAGCATGAATACCTAGAAAAAAATAAGCCACACCATTGTATAACTAATACTTCACACACAGGTACTGGTATATAATTTTGAATTATCGCTAGGTTTATGCCACTTTTAATAAGATTTTCATAAAGATATTGATAACATTTCCAAGGTTCGTCAAATGAAACATTTTTGAAATAAAAAATTTTAAATTTGATAAAATTAACGTTCAAGCAGTTCACAAATTTGTTTGCTTTGAATACATTTAACATTATTACATTTTTAGTAAACGTGTGAATATGGACAAGACCGTATGTGTGCATTTATCAAAGTTTGACAAATAATCAAATAAAGTGCCGCCAGACTTCATTTTCTCTAAGTAAACGAGTCCCTTAAAATGATTTAAGTGAATTTTTTCACAACCATCTTCGTCGTCAAACTGTGCTAAGGGCAACAAATGACTATCCAAAAAGAATTAATAATTAATTGAATTAAAATGAGAATAAGATTTTATGGTTTGCAACGTCAACGACTAATTGAAATATAACATAATAGATCAATTTGATCAGAAAAATTGCGACTTTTACTACGATATGTATCTCAAAAACTACTGGCCAGATTTTGATAAAACTTGATATTTACGATATACTTTAGACAAAGGCATTTTTTGTCTTTTTTGTAATTTCGAACAACGTGGACTACCCATTGCCACATTAGAGATCATATCAACTGCGTAGCGGATAAATCGGTACACTGATGCGGAAAACTCTCAGTAACAATGTCCCTCGCGGGCCTTTCATGATAATTTTTTACCTTGTAAAAAAAACTTTTAGATCATTGTTATCTAAAGCGTACTAATTTAATCAGCCCTAATAATTAAGATGGTTTAACAACTAAACCATTTGATTTAAATTAAACCCTAAATCAATCAAATTTATCTGTATGTATGTATGTATGAAATTCGTGATTAACGGAGAAAGAAAATTGATTGATATCGTCCTTACAATTTCAGAGCGAGCCGTTTGGATAGTAATTTTAAAGAGCCAGCACCCGAAATAGATTTAAGTGAAGAAGTCATAGAAACATTATCGGCTGCAAAGGCTTGGATGGAGATTATTCCAGAACAATCAAATGATCATTCCGGTATTTTACAAGTCGGAGAACCAACACTTCTCATTGTTAAGTCTACGTTACCAGGTTTGTAACAATTTCATACGCGTAAATTATTTTGTTTATTTAAAAAAATGTTTAGTTGGAATTGGATGGAAAATAGTTGACTGCACCGCTCATGACGGATTGGGTGATTCCTCTCAAAAACTTTTAGACGACAAAGGATGTCCCATTGATGAATTATTGTTAGCGACGCCGTTAATGGGCCCACCTAAACCAATAGCACAGATGAGACATCAAGAAGTAGTGTCAAAATTTTCCGCTTTTAAATTTCCCGATCGTGATCGTCTCCATTTGTCGTGCGGTTTACAAATTTGCAGAGGAAATTGTGAAAAGGTACCTACCAATTCTAGGCGTAATCTTAACGTTTCTAAATAATATCTTCAGATTAATTGCACCCAAGTAAGCACAACAAATTCAGAAAATGACTTAAGATTAGGAAGAACTTTGTCTAAAGGAGTACAAGGAGAAGTAATCGATCGTTTCGAAGTGTACAATAGTGTCGAAGTTATAGCGCCTGGAATTGAAATTGATGAATATAGAAGTGATAATCGTAACAAAGCAAACGGTAAGTGCGTGTATATAACATGGTTTTTATTAGTGTACATAGTGTATGATAGTAGTTATAATTTGCACTTTATGTATAAGGTTGTAAATAAATATACATTGCACAAATGTTTGTATTATTTGCACCTGAGGTTTTGGGTTTTAGATGGAAAAGAATGGTAATTGCTTTTCTCTTGTACTTAAGTACTTAGAAGGGTAAATAGTTCTAAGCGCTGCTATATTGTACTTTGTATTATATTCAAAATTTCTATATAGAACACTTGTTTATACAAATTTGTTTTTCCAATACTTGAGTTAAATACTCTTTTGCAAAGTAAGGATAGTAAGCTGAAGAGGCATATAAAAAATACAAGTGTACAATACTAAGGTACGTTTAAACTTTTATTTGCTGAAATTATGTTCGTGTGTTAAAAACGATGTAATTGATTAATTACTTTTTCATTGATTTAATTTCATTGATTTTCATTGATATTTCAATATATTTTGAAAAAATTATCTATCATACCTTTAGGGCCCTCTCAACCTAGAAGTTTGAAATATATGGAAGCTCTTATTAATTATTGTTATTTAATATTCGTTATTTTGTATGTCTTATGCCATGGACAAGTGTTTCACTTATAAGGATATTAAAATGTTCGAAGTTGTTGACCGCAGCTCAGTTATTGGAGTTTACAATCTAACAAAACCGGAATCAATTTTTAATCGTATTTTTAAGAATAACATCAATAAAAATGTATGGTGAATCTTGTTTATTATCTCCAAGGTCTCGGGAGACAGTGAACTTTCCAGGAAAGTTCTTTACATAACAATCTATGGTAGACCCACTATACGTTTCCCTGACCCTGCTTCCAGCTTCTTCAGTATCTGCTATCATCAGATTAATTTCTCAACTGTTGCGTCTCTCATTCTTTATACAAGGCGTTCGCAAAATTGTGGCATTTCTTTTAACACGAGGCACTATGCATTGTTCTCAAGGGTTTTAGCCTAAGTCGTCTTAGTAAAATGTCTTTAGTAGAAACGGAGATTGTATCTTGGGCTTTATAAGTGTTTGAGTCCAATTCGTCTATTTTTACTTATATTAAAAGTAATTTCAAAAAAATCAGTCTTATTAGTATGGAGGTATCAAATTTTCATTCAATGTCACTTTTATTGTTAGTTTTAATATTTTTTAATGAGTGTGAATTATTTTAAACATTTAGTAATTACTAAAAGTACGCAATAAATAAAAACTAAGGTGTTAATGCGTAGCATCACCTATTAAACGGAATGATTCAACTTCGCGATGACCCTGTGTATCATTATGTAAACGGCTCATCAATTAATGTATGTATTTTTTTTTTTATTTCTATTGGCCCTCTGACGATGTTTTGATTGTAATTTTTCGTGTCAGGCAGTATTTCACATTACTTTAACAGAATCTTTGAATCTGTCGAACGCGAAACGGTGCATATGTACCAAACATTGCTTTAATTGATAATTATTGCAATACTTAATGATTACAAAATATGGGGTGATAATTATTATAAGATGGGTAATTTTTTAATATAGAAAATAGGGAATGGGTTAAATTAGGAAAGGAATTAAAAGGAAAATGTTAAAATTTTTTAAATTTGAGATATATTTTTAAATTTTAAAATTTTAAGAAAAAAGGAAAAGAGAGGAATTTTTTAAAAATGTGGTGTTTTAATATTAATTAATTTAAAAGGGAAAAAAAAGGAGAAGTTAAAAAAAATTTAGAAAAAAAGGGAAAAAAAAAAGGAAAAGGAGAAAAGGGGGTGGAATTTGGAAAAAAAAAAAAAAAAAAAAATTTTTTAAAAGAGAAAGAAAAAGGAAGAAAAAATTAAAAAAAAAAAATAATTTTTGGGAATTTAAAAAAAAAAAAAAGGAAAAAAATTAATTTTAAAATTTTATAAAAAAAAAAAAAAAAATAAAAAAAAAAAAAAGGGGGAAAAAAAGAGAGAGGGAGGGGAGGGAAAGAAAAGGGAGAAAAAAAAGGGAAAGAAAAAAAAAGGGGAGAGGAAAAAAAAAAAAAAAAAAAAAAAAAAAAAAAAAAAAAAAAAGAGGAAAAAAAAAAAAAAAAAAAAAAAAAAAAAAAAAAAAAAAAAAAAAGAAAAAAAAAGAGAAAGGAGAAAAAAAAAAATTAAAAAAAGAAGAAGAAAAAAAAAAAAAAAGGGAAAGAAAAAAAAAAGGAAAAAAAAAAGAAAAAAAGAGAAGGAGAAAAAAAAGAAAAAGGAAAGGGAAAAAAAAAAAAAAAAGAAAGGAAAGAAAAAAAAAAGGAAAAAAAAAGAAAAAAAAAAAGAAAAAGAGGAAAAAAAAAAAAAGGAAAAAAAAAAAAAAAAAGGAAAAGAGGGAGGGGAGAAAAAGGAAAAGAAAAAGAAAAAAGGAAAAAAAAAAGGGGAAAAAAAAAAAAAAAAAAGGGAAGGAAGGGGAAAAAAAAAGAAAAGGGGAAGAGGGGGAAGGGAGGGGAGGGAGAGAGAAGAAAAAAAAAGGGGGGAAGAAAAAAAAAAAAAGGGAGAAGGAGGGAAAAAAGGGGGAAAAAAAAAAAAAAAGAGGAGGAAAAAAAAAAGAAAAAGGAAAAAAAAAAAAAAAAAAAAAAAAAAAAAAAAAAAAAAAAAAAGGGGGAAAAAAAAAAAAAAAAAGGAAAAAAAAAAAAAAATAAAAAAAAAAAAAAAAAGGAAAGGGGGAAAAGAAAAAAAAAGGAGGGAAATTTAAAAAAAAAAAAAAAAAGAAAGGGGAAAAAAAAAAAAAATTAAAAAAAAAAAAAAAAAAAAGAAAAAAAAAAAAGAAAAAAAAAAAAAAAAAAAAAAAAAAAAAAAAAAAAAAAAAAAAAAAGGTGGTGAAAAAAAAAAAAGGATTTTAAAAAAATTTGGGAAGGAATTGGGAGAGGAAAGGAAAAAAGAGGAGGTATTAAAAGGGGGGGAAAAAGAGGGGAAAAGAAAGGGGTGGAAATTTTTTTAAGGGGAAGGGATAAAAAGAGGAAAAAAAAAAAAAAGGAAAAAAAAAAAAAAAAAAAAAAGAAAAAAAAAGGAAAAAAAAAAAAAAAAAAGGAGGTGGGAGAAAAAAAAAAAAGGAAAAAGAGAGGGGAAAAAGAAAAAAAAAAAAAAAAAGGGGAAAAGGGAGAAAATGAAAAAATAAAAAAAAAGGTTTATGTGTTTTGTAAAATAATAAAAAAAAAAAAAAAAAAAAAAAAATAAAAGAAAATAATTGGGGAAATATAATGAAAAAAAAAAGTTTTGTTTTAAGATTAAAAAAAGTGAAAAAAAAGTTGTTGGTTAAAGGAAAAAAAAAAAAAAAGTAGGAAAAAAAAAAAGAAAAAAAAAAGGAAGGAAAAAGAAAGGAAAAAAAGGAAAAAGGAAAAAAAAAGGGAAAAAAAAAGAAGAAAGGAAAGGAGGAAGGGAAAATAAAAAAAGAAGGGGGGGGGAAAAAAGGAAAAAAAAGAGGGGGAGGAAAAGGGGAGGAAAGAAAAGGAAAGGGAAGGAAAAAAGGGAAAAGAGGGGGTGGGGAGGGGGAAGAGGGGGGGAAAAGGGGGTGGGATAAGGGAGGGGGTTGTGGCTATATATAAATATATAAGTAATGTTTTGTACCTTGTTTTTGTATATGTTTGGTAGTTATTAGATATAATGCAATCATTGAAAGGGAATGTATGTACATCACCTACCAAGTAATAAAAAAATACAGGGTGTAACAGCAAGAGTTTTAATTAGAAGTTATAGATAACAGAATTTTATTAGAATTTTGAAACTACACCAGTAGTAGTTTCCAAGAATGCTAAGTTTTAAAATAACAGTATTATGATATGATACACGTCCGGTTATACCAGAAGCGAAGTCCATCTTGTTTATTTGAAATGGAAACTAGTATCTTTTATTTCGATTTAAAATTCTGCGTTAAATGTTTAATATAATTTTTGTATCATACACTAACCAATTTTAATATATTTCAATATTTTTTTAATTTTAAATAAATACCTAGGTCTCAAGAAGTAACGATATGTCTATTATAATCAAGTTGAGTTGAAGCAAACAGAATTTGCAAATTAATCCTTGACGTTAACTTAATCGATAACTTATACAGGGTGTTCAAAACCCAATAGGCCGGTTAATTGACATGGCTTGTTTGTTAAACACCTATTGTTTTTTTAAATTATTTTTTCTTATTATTTTAGAAATCCCTTTAGCATGGACATATGCGAATGGAAGAATGAAATATTGTGGTTGATACACAGATTTGAAAATCAGTAGTCGCTTTACGATGATTTGACTTTCAAAAAAAAACTTCATTGGCCGTTTGGCCCTAGTCAGTAGTGTACAGTTTTTTTGATGACCTGAATGAGACAATCTATTAATATACCTTTTGCCATCAAACAGAGTTTTCACCCCACTCTCTATATCTTTTTAACCACTGAATAATCAAATTCTGCATCGGCTAGTGTTTCTCTTCTAATTAAATGGATTTAATAAGTCCTATATTTTCGTAGTCCATTGGTGTTGCATTTTTGAGATTGGTAAAATGCATTCTTCCTTCGTTATCACCTGAGAATAATTATTTCTAGTTATCATCATATATCAGTAGGTATGAATTTTACATTATAATTTTATAATAAAAAAAAAACTCGTGGAAAATAAATTGGTTAAAATAAATAAGTTGTTTCGAAATAAGGTTGCCGCTACCAAAGAAGTTACAAGTAACTGATCTGAAACTCAAGTTGGAGAAACAAGATTTGAAAAATCTAAAAAAATGTTTGATGGAGAATAAATGAAGTACTTAAAAAATAGCAGATTTGAAGATAAAGTACTAGACGCTTTGTACAAATGACATCTTGTTTATTGAATTTTCTATTACTGAGAATCTTGTTCCAAATAAAATGATCTTTAATTTTAGAAAAAGAAGATTGTGCTAATAGAGTTGTTTTGAAGTGGATACAAAATGATAAAAACAAGTTTTGTCTTCGACAACATTGCTGTCATAAAATGGTATTCAAAATTATTATAATATCAGAGTCGGTGTAACTTTAAATTTTTGGCAATATTATTTTGATGCCAGGTTCTTCCTAGATCTTCAATGTCTATTTATTTGACGGATACAGGCAAACAATGGATTTTCAGTTATATGAGAAACAATGCAAAAATTGATCTAGGATATGTCACTGTGCAGGAAAGACAAATCGGATGTGTTTAGACCGAAAACCGTTAAAAACACCGCTTCCTCATGTTTCATTGAAGTAGATCCTCAAGAAACAACTAAAAGCACACTAAAAGTGAAGGACAATTTAGATTTCCTCTACCTTCAACTGGCATCCGCATCCATGTTTTTTTCCTACTCACTAACCATGTTATACTCAACCTTCTTTGCAATCTCTAGAAAGAGAATGAGATAATTGGTTACTAGTCAGGAACAAAATTAAATACAGCGTCTATTGTATTAAACAAAATCGGTGGTATTAAACAAAATCGGTGCATAGCATGCTGTTTAATAGAAGTCCGAGTTAAGTTCTCACTTTTGTCAAATTCCGTTCGATTGTTTTACAAGAAAATTGTTGAAGGTAAGTTGTTCTCTTAAGCCATATAGAACTATATATGTATTTCTAAAGCTAAACATATAATGATGTTATTATTACGATGATTTAAACTCACATTTATTGGCAAATATGTATTGCACTAACACAACGTTTCTTTTCTTTTCTCTTCGTGTCAAGTGTGTACGTTACCTTTTGAGACAACTCTCCATTTTTAATGCTTATTAGTAAAAAAGAAATATAGTTAAATATCACTCATAAAAATCAGTTTTAATCATTATTCAAACATTTCAAATATTCTTTTTACTAGAGAGAAGTGTGAGTTACACTTACGTTGAAAACTAAATTTTGAAGTAAGGAGTACCTACTATTATGCAAATGATGAAATTAGACCAGTGAGAGTTAGTGAGATCAATCTTAATATACGGGTAAATGATGATTGTGAGAGACTTAATTTAGTCGAAACACTGAATTTATACTTATCTTACGTTAATAATTTTAATGAATTTGAGAAAATACACAAGGCAATCGGCGTAAAATGCAATTTAGTGAAATATACCAACATCTTTTTGCAACAACAACGTTGACTGGTTATTTGGTATCATTGCTAATGTGAAAATATATCTAATTTTATTAAATGTAGTTGATTTAACCCCTCCCTACAGTTTGAAAAAACGTTTTGCCTGACTTCCACCATGTGAGTTTTTATTACTTCTCGGATGTGAAAAAAAAAAGTATTCCACTGCATAGTTTATGAGAATAATAAACACTTTCATAAATAGTACAAAAATTAGAATATACCAACTTCCTTGTATGTATATATTATAATTTTTTAAATGTAATATAGAACTGTTTTAAGGCTATTCACCCAATAACGTCATATACCGAAATTTAACGCATACTACATATTTCATTTACAGATATTCTAATTGCACCATTTGGACATTTACCAGGAGATAAGACGTTTTGCATTTCATCAGAAAAGATGGCGATTACGTTCGCACTATTAGGATTAATATTTTTGTTCGCTGTGATAGTTGCTATAGGAGCTTTAATGAAAGCTCGGCGTAGCGGGAGCAATTTATCGTACTACAGCAAGAGCCTATTTTCAAGTACAAGCAGTAATTCGCGCTTTGGAGGAAGTAGATTGTTACTTCACGAGTGTCCTTCTATTCGACATTCAATGGCCAGAGGAGTTCCTTACGGAAGAGTTTTTTAATAATGTCGACAAAACCGTACCATTAAATTTAAATGCCACAGTCAGAGAAAACGTGTAGAGAAGATTCAAGTTATTGCCACATCTTCTATTGCTGTTACAGTTTATTATTTTAGTTAGAGTGTAGTAAACTGTAGGTACTTATACTGTGATTTTTCTTATGAATGGGTTTAGAGGGGAATGTTTGGTTTTAAATTTTTGTCAGGCGTTTTTGTTAACTGCTCAATTTATGCATAAACTTAGATAGAAATGCCGGACAAATAGTTTTATTACAGTTTTTATACATACGAAAATTGTGACAAATTTAATTTATTTTTATTTGTTAAGAAATAAATTATGTATTTGCTTATATGTATAAAAATGTTAATAATAAAAATAATTTTTTTGTAATTTTTATGGATTAATTACTAATATGTGCCCTCGTCAAATACAAAAGTTTTTTTTTAAAGCAAATTTCATCCATGTTTTTAAAGTACTTTGGTGGAGTTGTATGGTTTGTATTTAATTTTCAAAAAAAATTTCTCCATAAGATATCGGGTCGATCCTGTAAATTAAATTATCATTGCAACTATTTGCGCCTATATCATTAATTCTATTAGGGTACGAGAACTACTCTACAACTGTTTCGTCTTTTAGGGATTTTACAAGAGTCAGAAAACTCTAGTGTGACTTTATAATTGTACAAAGTGCACCTTGAAACTAAATTTCAATGATGAGTAAACTATCTACGACAAGTTTACGTGAATGAGCGTTTTCATATCTAACGATAACGACACCAACGCGATAACGACGCAGTAAAGGTGGACGCATTAACTCATTGAAATGAGTGTGTACACTCAGCGTTATTATTGCTATGGTGTCGTGGTCTTGATCAACTGTCTTTGGGAGGCACTCTTGTCGTCGACGATTTTTCGCGCTCAATATCATAGTTCGTAGCAAGGATGTGTTTATTCAGAATTCTCCACATGTGTGGAGGCAACGCCACCTTTTTCAACCTGAAATGTTTTTTTAATAATTAAATTTTTTTATTTAATATAACTTCTAAACGTTTTTAGTATAAGTTACATTTATTTTCTTTGAATACATTTACGTAAATCGTCCAAAACCCACTATGATTACAAGAACTGAATAAATTGATGTATTGATTGTACGATTTTTGATTTGTATCTCTTATTTTAAAAATTAATTACTCGGTCATTCGCTAACCGATTTTGAAAAACTTTGCATCGCTGGATAGGTGAAAGCAAACAAAAAAACACTACCCAATTTTTTTTAAAAAAAGCTAACAATAAAATTGTCAAAAATCCGCCATTTTTGTTATGAGTCCTCAATATGTACAAAAAAAATTTAATGTATTCAAAGAAAACTTACACTACAATGTAACATTTTAGTGAAAACCGCATGTTTCTATCTTAAACCGTTTAGAAGTTATAGGCAGGTAAAATAGGGGAAAATATAAGTGGACACCCGGTATATAAAAAAGTTGTTTTTTTGAATCTAATACCATTTCTAAGGTATGAGATGTTTTTACTTATCAAAAAATGTTCATGGGTTTTCAACAATTTATCGAACAGGGTATAAAAGGTAATCTCTAAATTGTCTGACTTTCAGAATTGGGTGTACCTAATTTTCTTGGTGTTCGAATCGTATGTTTTGTCATAAATCAAGCAAATATAGAGAATATACAATTTGTTATATGACACCATGACGCCACGTCTGAAATTGAATTTACTTGTTATTGCAGTTGTCGTAAGAATGACTGTCGATACCGTGTTGGTATTGTTACCGTATTGTAATCGTGTCGTTGTCGTTATCGTCAAGTGTGAATACGCGCATTTACAGCACGTGATTTGAGATCGTTAACACCATCCGCAATATCACAATCAATTGAAAATTGGGAAAAAAATTGTAACATTTTAGAAAACTTAAGCGCGTTTGACAGTCCGCGCGCGACTTGTTTATCTATGCGCGCGACAGTTATGGTAATATAAGGCGTGATATCACAGTATACATCTACGGTGGTGATTAAAGGTTTAATTTATTCTAATATCGATTTTTTTATTTTGTTCACGGTCGGAAAACTTATATGGAGCATGTCGAACCATAATTGTATTTACAGAGGTGGCGCTGTTCTTGATGATACAGCTGATGTTAATGTCATTATTTTTAATTTAATGTCATTGTGACATCGATGATATATCGAGTCAAAACTAGTCATATAAATAAATAAAGTATAATAATACTTAAGTAGTAGGTATATTGGCATTGGCATTTGTATAAGTTGTAAATCAGTGGCGGCTTGTCCATATGGTCATTTGGTCAATGAACTCCCAAAAATTTTGACAATATATTAAAAAATATTCATTATTACGTGTTTTATTAAAATAGGTAATTAAGTCGCAAGTACAATAACTTAAAATTTATCGGCCGTCGTTAGTAATTCATCCTCTTCAACCTTGGGCTGGCGGTGCGAATTGTCCTCATTGAATTAGATCTACCCGGAAAAACTCGAAAAACGTGCAGCGCCCGAATAAACGCGAACGTCCGAAACAATAATCAACTTTGGGTCATGAGCCGGATCCGCAGTTTACGTTGACTTCGTATAGCGTGTACAACTACGCTCGATTTTTGATTCGATTTTCGCGTGTTTTAAATCAATTTAAGAATTTATATTGATATGTTTTACTGTTGTGTTGTTTTGTAAAAATACTATTTTTGATTCGCGTGTGCATGCGCTATAATAGAAAATGTCGGTAGTGCAGAAAATTAAACAACTAAAAGTGCTAACAAACTTAATTTTACAAAATTAGTTGAGTTCAAGGCAAATGGTCGTCCTTTGCCAGAACTAAGTTTACGACAAACTAGCAAAGACAAAATAAAGATGTTCATCGAAACTTTCGCAAGGTAATGTACGATTTAGCTAACTGGATATGTGGTTGTGAAGTATCAAACGTATTTTACTGTTTTGTTTGTTTATTATTTTCTAAAGACTCGTCAGACTCGCTATGGTGCAAATCCGGTGTAAGCGATTTAAAACATTTAAAAGAGAAAATAAAAAAACATGCTTCGTCTGCAGAACACATGAAATGCTCGGTAAATTTTGCAACCGTAGAAAATGTTGATATTCGTACACAGCTAGACAATGATTACAGAAAATCCATTTAATGAGAATGTTTCGAAAAATCGCTATATTTTGAACAAAATTGTAGATTGTATAAAATTTTGCGGTGCATTTGAGTTATTTATATTTTTTTATGTATGTCTATTTTTTAAATTAATTTTTGACCTCCCAGTATGATTGACCACGAGCCGCCACTGGTTGTAATTATATACTAAAACAAAAAAGAGCACTTCCAACTTGCAACAACAGTAAGAACTTTATTGTAACTTTGAAAAGTTTTCAACGATTATTCTTAACTGTAACGCAAATTGAGATTATAGTAATAAAGAAAATATATCTGGTTCTATCCGGCAAAAAGGTTTTAAAAACAACAATTCTTTCGCTAAGGTGTTTAATGCAGTATATAAGGTGTTTTGGTATGAAATTTATATTTACACTTATGGTGCCAATTGCGAAAAAGATGACTCTACTATTTGTATAATAGTATTTTAAAGTTACTTGGTTGCAGATACCTTTATTTTTATTTTTTGCGCACTCCACTACAACAAACTGAAAAGGAAATTATTCCATTCCACATTCCGAAGCAATATAAAAACTGATACCTACACACGAGAAATTATCTAATTATGTTTTAAAACAAATGTATGTTTCTTGTGGAGATTGCATTCTTTGCAAGTTTAACTTCTTTGAAGAACCAGGAAAAAAGTATTCTACCAATATACCTACTCAATTACAGAATTATTGATACAGTGATGAACGTTTGTTTTGTCTTTAACAAGTGCGAACATACCGACAATAATTTTAGTTTCGAACTTTACTCATAATTGTACGATGATTTCCTTTCTGGTTTTGTATTTCTTTGTAGTTTATCATAGTATTTTGATCTTATATGAGATGTTCAAGAAAACACCATGTTCATTATTATTGCTTAAAATCGAAGCGTCGCGTCGGCGGAATAATAAACATTTTTAGTAAAATTAAATATATTCCTCCAAACTTAAATTATTAGTATTGAATTGTATGTCCTTATAGTGTAAGAGTGTTTGATTGTTCCTCACCTCCACTATAAGGAAATAAAATTGAATATTGATAATGAACTTTTGTTTTCTTAAACCACCAGCTTTGAACATTTTCTTTAATGATTACTGTATACTAATACTACTTAAATCGTAAAACATCTTTGTAATACCTATATTCTGTAGACTTAAGAGAATATGTCATTTATTTTACAAATGTTTCGTAAAAAAAACTGCCTAATGCTAACGTTTATGTTTTATAGATAAAAATTGTGGTTTTTTTAGAGAAACGTTTTGATTTGCTCAAATAAATTTAAAAAAAAACGTTCTCAATCTATTTGGACAAATCAGCATGTAATAAATTAATAATTAGTGTTTTGTACAAATAAACCTGCATTATTTAAATTTTTCACTATATTTCTAAGTTTTCAACTGAGATATTTAGTTCCGGTCTCTGCTGAGTAGTTTTTCTCCTAAACATTTTACTATTGGGACCCTATTCTCAAATGTTACTTGTTAATAACTGCTTTCGATTTGCACTAATCCTTCAGTTAATTCAAAATACCACCAATTAGATGCACCAATTTAGGTCGAAAAACTAGGAATGATGCAAGTCAAAGAAATATACGAGCAAGTCAAACTGACAAGCAACGTGCAGCGTGAAATAAATTTGAACAGAATAGATAGAATAGAAATCAACAACGTAGAAATGTTGCGTTTAATACCATAGAACTGAAATTCATTGCTGCATTCAATTATAACGTGCCATGGATTACAGTTTACGGCAAATATTGGCTGCTGAACCTGACAAATTTTTAAATATTTATGGCTACTCATTACCAATTTGTCTTGTGGTTTAGAAATATTTCAGTTCCTGGGTGGGTGAATCCTTATAATGTGGACGAGTTTTCTACAAAGCGGGAGAACAAATAATGCTCTTATTTCATCAGTCTTAACAATCACAAAAATATTTCATACTTTTAGTGTTTTCCATTCAAACAGCAAAATAAATGAATTGAGTTTGAGTTGAATCTCAACAAGAACAATTTCTCCCTTGTGTGTTTGAGTGAACATTTCTAACAAGTGGTAAATGGATATACAGAACAAGGGACTTCATTTTTATTTACACTTGACGGCTGGTGAAACCGTGAAAGAGAATTGTTAAATATTTATGGCTATTCATTAGAAACTTGTTTTGGTAGAAAACGCTTCTCCAAAGGTAATATTTCAGTTCCTGGGTAAGGTTAATTTTTTGTTAAATTCCATGAAGACAAGTGTGGACGGTTAGTTTTCCAAAAAAGCCATGTCGAACAAATAATGCTGCTCCTTGCAGCAGGTTTATCTCCTTAAAACAATTACTTGACGCATTCATCTAGGTATGCAAATTAATACAAACAATCCATCAGAAGTAAATCGTTTAAGGAAAGTTTAATATAAAACGCTCTATAAACAAGTTTGCTGAATTCAAAGCTGTCATCGTACAATAACAAACGGATTCGAAATTCTACCAACCCAGCAGAAATAAACTGAAATATCATTAACAAGTGTAGAGGGAAAACCATTACTAATATCGATGTGCAATTTATGGCGGACAAATTGAACAATTACTTTTCTAGTGTGGTTTTAGTATCCAAAGTAGAGTGCCTTCGTCATCTGCCCATGCGATAACTTATTTGGATAGTAATAGGGAAAACATATCTTTAAATCCAAGTTTTAAAAAGAGATGTCATTAGCAGGCTTACATCAAAATGAAATCTCGAGTTCAGTTTGGTCCACACGATGAGACCTATACAGGGTGTTCCATTAGTGCGTAATTTTCCCTAGCGTCATTATTTTTAATTTTAGAGCAAAAATGCATTGGGGAATGTTTTGTAGAATCACTTAAGCTATCTTCTAAAATTATTTACAAGTATACAGGGTGTTCCCTAAGTGCTGTACTGCATTCTTTTAAACTTTTTAAATGGCACCATATTGATTTTAATTTTTTATGGAGCTTTTTCTTCCTATTTATGATGGCATAATTGAATTTCACCCATATCTAACAGTTTTGAAATATTAATTTTTTATAACTTTTTAAGAAATGCAGATGGTCAGTAAAAATTGTATTTCTCAGACGTTCAGTGCAATATTCAAATTTTTGATTAAAACTTTTAAAGGAAGTGTCAAGCTACAATTTAATTATTTTGAAATATTTTACACTATACAGACTGTCAAAAATTTTGAAGTGAATATTCAAAATTAAAAGTGTAATATCTCAATTTTTTTAAATGGAATGGTATGTTTATTTTAGTGTTTTCATAAAGATAATTAATTATTCGTTCGATTTTCTTCAACGTGTCCTATACCTAAACCTAATACAACTCGGAAAGTATTAGTATTATTTTTACTGACCATCTGCATTTCTTAAAAAAGTTATAAAAAATTAATATTTCAAAAACTGTTAGATATGGGTGAAATTCGATTATGCCATCATAAATAGGAAGAAAAGAAGCTCCATAAAAAAATTAAAACAAAATATGGCCCTTTTTTTTTTTTTTTTAAGAATGCAGTACAGCACTTAGGGAACACCCTGTATACTTGTAAATAATTTTAGAAGATAGCTTAAGTGATTCTACAAAACATTCCCCAATGCATTTTTGCTCTAAAATTAAAAATAATGACGCTAGGGAAGAATTACGCACTAATGGAACACCCTGTATATTTAGAAAGCCTATGACCTGGGGAGTACGAATATGCAAGAATTTTTGAAAAAAGTTGCGGAACATGGTAAAAATTATTTTATAAAAATATTTTTCATTGATTTCTCAATAAAAAGCCGCCGAGCACAGTCGGGGTTAGGTTTTGCCGTGTTTGTTCAAGAAAGGCCCGTCACTCGCTTCTATTTAATTTAGGATGAGTTGCATCGCCGTGCGCAGTTGTTAGGTTAGGTTAGGTTATATTAAAACTGTAAAAACAACCCCTCAAATTAGTCATTGTTTTCAATTAATCAAAATGTGTGACAGTGCAATTCCTTCTACTTCATCTTCTGTTGTTGTGCCATTGAATTTCAAGCCAAAATGGAATCGAAAAAGGCTCATCGAGTTAACTGGATCACAGAATCTGGCAGTAAGTTATGCATTTAGAAGTAATTTATTGCCCATGTTTAAAAATTACCGTAATTGCAAGAAACAAGGTCATGGGCTTTCTAAATACATAGGTCTCATTGTGTGAGCCAAACTGAATTCCAACCAAAATTAATTTATGATATCAGTCCTTGAAGGTATCTACCCCAGTCAATAGAGTCAAATAATAAGTAAATTTTTGACAAAAATAATAGTATGATACCGTCTGCGCCATGTAATTGTAAATGGTATAAAGTACCTTATATTCATGTTTTATACCAAAAATGAATTGTCATTAAATTGTTAATTAACATTTATATGCAAAGAAACGTGTTTTTTCTCAACTTTTTCTTTCTGATAGAAAAGTAATCAACCATTGCTAATGGTGTAAAAATAAAAGTTGTAGAAGATAAAAATACAAATAAAATGAGCACCAATTCGACTCGATCAGGTAATAACTTTCCAAGAAAAATCGGAAAATATAAAAAATTTGGTTTTTCTTTTAAAATTCGTAGACCCGTCATTTTTTGAGATGTAAGATAAATCTTTCAGAAAATAAGAGGTAATGATACGTACTTAGTGTGTGTAAATTAGTTTATGCAAAATTGCGATTTAAATTTTTGAAATCAATACATTCAATCGAGACTGAATACTCGTGTAAAAATTGTAAAGCTGAAATAGAAAGGAACAAAATGTATATTCTCATTTTTTGATGAAATGATATTTAACACGCAAAAAATGCATACAACGATGACTGAAAATGACTGAGTGTAAAAAACGGCGGAGTAGCGGGGTAACCGCCCGCTAGCGCCGTTTGAAGGATTACATTTTATATAAGCGTGCTGCGGACGGGTATTCCCACTACTTCTCCGTTTACAAATTTCCTAACAAATTATACTAATTCTAATTCAAAGTTCTTGTCTATTACGCGGCCAAGTAGCATACACTTTGTTTTTCAAGTACCCCCCACAGAAAAAAGTCACAAGGGGTAATATCCGGCGTTCTGGAAGGCCATGATTCTAAAGGAGAATTTCTACCTATCCACTTCATTGGAAAGGTAAATTGTGGCTGTGCTTTATTCATGTTATGATTGTTTTAGATATACAGAGAGAGTTAAAAGTAGTAGTACAACATTAAAAGGTTGCCATTTAAAAAAATATCCCGTAAAGTCATAACTCAAAAACAATTGAATAACAACAATTTACGTATGTTAATATGTAGAAAAAAATTTTATAAAAAACTTTTGTATTAATCATTTTCGTAAAAACTGAATTTTAACGACAGAAATTCGGGTGTATCCATACTTTTAATTCTCTTTTTTTACCCCCCATTTACTTTACTTTTTTTTAACTATTATTGGTAAGTATCCAGTCTCAATTTTGAGTAATAAAACGTTCGTATTGAAACCAGAAAATCAATAACCAGATAAGTAATTAATCTAAAATATGTAAAAATCATTCCAGTGAAACAAATAAAGTTGGATGGCGTTATAAGAATAAAATTGAAGTGAATGTACAATTATGTTTGTAAATATTTCATTACAATTTTCCTAACTAGATAGATTAGTGAAAAAGAAAATAGTATTTTTTTTTTATTACCTTGAACATTAAATGTAACCAGTAAAAAGTATAGAACTGTACCCCTGGTGGGACTCGAACCCACAGTCCCCGGCTTAGGAGGCCGATGCCTTATCCATTAGGCCACAGGGGCGACGTCAAACTTCACGAAATACTTATATAAATACGACGAATTGAATAAATATTTACAATGCATTTTAATTTAATTATAATCCTAAATTTATTTAGTTAAATAACAATCTAATTATTTCTTAAAGTTTTAGCAGGTGTAAATTTCAATTCAAATTAATTAATTGAACAAGGCCAACCAACATGTTGCCGATGAAAAATACCATCGGAACTAATATTTGACAATTGGATTTTCCTTCTTATCTTGAGAAGTGGCATTAAACTTGTTGTAACACGCTTACCAATGGACAATCTGAATGAATATATGCACAAGAGATGTATCTTGTCTCCATAAACCTGGGACAAATTATCCATTAACTGCACATTCTTTGCCGAACAGTTTATTTGGGCAGTAGATAGATCCTGATGGGGTTTTTTTCAAATGGTTTTGTAAATATATTGTAACCAAAGTCACTTTAGTTGCTCCCGGATTTAATAATATTGGTTTCCTTAGTATACGAAAAATGGAAGAGTCAGAGCATACTACTCGGCGATCTTTAGATAATATGTATTAAAAACCCTCTCCATGGATCCTTGGTCATATAAGCAAAAAAATGGTTTCATCAAATTTACTGAGAGTTGGAATGCCTCGTCTCCAACAAATACATATTGAACTGGAGCTTGGAGACTTATATGCTTCCTGTCTATGACGCCGGCACAGTTAGGTTAGTTCTATAAATTTTCGGTTCTAAACAAATAAAAAATGACGTTTATTGTTTTTCAGGAGAAAAACGAAGCAGAGAATAAAAAAAAGAGTAAATGAAAAGAAAAAAAGAAAAAAAATAAAAAAAAAAAAAAAAAAAAAAAAAAAAAGAAGAAAGAGAGATAAATAAAGAAAAACAAAGAAAAAACAAACAAAAAAAAACAAAAAAAAAAAAAAAAAAAAAAATCAAAAAAGAAAAAAAAGACACCCAAAAAACAACAACAATCCACTCAAAAACCAACACCAACTCCAAATCAAAAAAAAACAAAAAAAACAAATAAAAAAATAAAAAAGCAAGACGAATACTTACTCTTTGGAGAGCAAGTTGCTATAAAGCTAAGAAAAATAAACTCACCACAAGCAAGGTTTGCAGTTCAAAATATTATAAACCAAGTATACTCGCACAATAATCCAGCACACGCTAACCCCAGAAATCCATACACGTATACAGCTCTTGGCCCTCATTTCCCACATTACGCAAACAACAACGATCCACACAACACCACAAGCACACTCACCATTCTTGTCACTATGTTTCGCAATCGCCTGTTGAAACCACAAAGATTCCCTACTGTTTCACCTGAACTGGACCAATAAACGATATTGACGATATACTATCATTACGATTACTCTTTGATACCTATGTAATTTACAGGTGAATTATAATCATACATAATGTATTTTACATTAAAAAACTTAATTCTTAATTAACGGTTTTCATTTATTTAGGTTTTTAGGTACCCTTAACCTAGAGATTTATTATGAAGTATTTTTCTTACCATTACTTCACCTTCAAGTACGGAGCAGATGGCATCACACACATTGAGTATAATGCAGGATATGATTGTTTTGAAATCTTGAACATGTAGCTTAATGAAGAATACGAATCCCCAGTAGCTAGAAAGCGCAGAGTAACAGCAAAGCGTTCTCTCGCAGAAATGGCTTGCTTGAATCTCGTGTCTTGTTTGGAAATTAATGGTGATATCATTCTTTATATATTTTCAAATTCACTACTGTTCATTCTAAAAAAAATTTTGAAATCAGCGTCACATCTATATTCTAAATTCAATTCATCAACTTCATCCAAAAGTAGGTCCTTCATGAACTCAGTTGTATTGTATTTACTTCTCCCGTGAATAAGCCTGGGACGAATCCAAAATCTCCTGGGGCGCCGTTTATGTTGTTTTACAGCAACTTCGCCAAGTATCACGGCAGCAGCAGCAACTACAATAGCGTCCTCGTCACTCATTTTGTGGGAAAAAATAAATACGTAGATTATTAAAAATACGTTGCACACTTAGAGAAGTACACATAGAACTGTGTAGATAAGCTAAAATGTTACCAGTTTGAATCAAGTCAATCGGCGTCGAACAACACGTCTATACTACTGCGACAGTGTAGACGTGTTGTTCGCGTTTGTTGATGGACGTAGATCAATATTGATCGACGTCGACTGGTTGTATGTGGACGAACCTATTATATTCCTTTCTTTTTTCTCATACCCATAAACTTGATTATGAACGATTCGTTCGTTATTCATTGACAGAATGAAATTTAATTAAACCGTTTTATGCCATTTTTTTATGATTAACACTCCAATTTTTACATGCTGTATACTAAATATTTCGATACCATTTCATTAGCAAGTTTGTTAAATCGAACCTCTTTAGCTATGGCGCCTCAATCAAATACTCAATTGTCTCTGAACATTCTACAAACTCAAACCTTGTCAAGTTACCTGCAATTTCTCTACCTAAGTTTACCGGAAAGGCAGAGGGTTAGCTAATTTTTAAAGATGTATTCTTTAATTTAATTCACAATAATGACACTCTTATTAATATTCATCGACTTCATTACTTACGGTCATCTTGTATTGACAAGACGTCATTAAAAACTTCAGTTTAACTTCAAACAATTACTCTGTTATTGCTTAGGACGACAACCAAAAGTTATTAGTTCATCTATTTTTGAAATTGAAACTATTATTAAAGAGTCATCTTGCAAAATAAGACAGTTGATTGATTGTATTGAGAAAAACTTCCGTTCTCTTGATAGCTTGTGGAAAAGGAATCCTTATGGTGTCATTTCTAACTTATTTAATTTATTCTAAACTAGATTCCACAACATTGAAAGAGTTTGAAAACTTTAGCGATTCTAACGACCCTCCAACTAATGATAAAATTATGGAATTTCTTAAAAAACGCGCTTCCTTATTGGAAACGATCGAACAAAAACGTGCAAAACAAACAATTGAAAGGCCGGTATGTGGCTATTCACAAGCATACTTCAGTGTCCAAATCCTTTCTTTCGATTTTTAACGCTTGTCTTTTATGCCATAAACATCATTTTCTATGTATTGTGACGAATTCACGCAACTAGACGCAAATGAACATAGAGCTAAATTAAAGCAATTACAGATTTGTTTCAATTATCTGCGCAAAGTGCATTTTAACACTAAATGTAATTCAAAGGTTTACTGTTTTAAGTGCAATTCTTCGATTCAAGGAAGTTTGCTTAACAACCGTTTCTTTGGTCAAAGATGAACCCGGCCATGTTGCACCCGCAACAGCAAATCAAATGGCCACCCTTTCAGCAGTCACTTCTTCGATTCAGGGGAGTTTGTTTCAAATAAGAGTCCTCTTTAAAATTTTTGATGTAAATGGTACTCATTTTGTTAGAGCCCCCCCCGGCTCGGGAAGTATGTCCTCGTTCGTCCTTAGAGTCTTGGTGACAAATTAAGAATTATTGAAACACGTACAAACGTGCACATTCGTGGCATTCAAGGAACTTCTACCGAGTTAAATTCTCGTTGTCAAATAACCATTTATTCAACGACTAGTAAATACAAACTTAGTCTTTCTTGTTTCATAATACCTCAAATCATAGGAACTCTTCCTACTACTTTGTAAAAAGTGACCCCCCTGTATCTACGCCACTGGACAGTTTTGACAAAAGTTACTTTTGTCAAGTAATGAGTATCTATTACATAAGTATTTCTAGTTATGACAAAAAAACGATTTTCGAAACTAAACTTTGAAGAGCTGTATCTTTCTTGGAGAGCGTTTTTGAAGAAAATCAAACTGTGTATATCGACTTATTTTTCGATGGACTATCGAATGGAATTATTGCTACTATAACCTGGACCACCCGGTATTATGTACATTCGTTATCCAGTGCTTTTCATTTAACATTGGCCATAGGATTTTACATATGTTAATATTTCAATCACATGTATAAACCAATTATGTTAATTATAATTAAGTGGTAAAATGTCTATTAGAAAATATTCTTAAATTCATTTGTAAGTTTTTAATTTAATAAAGAAAAACAAAAAAAAAATAGTCTCATCTCATCTTTATTAAATTAAAAACTTACAAATAAGTATAATAATATTTTCTAATAGACATTTTACCACTTATTATAATTAACTTAAATGGTTTTATACCAGATGTCCCTAAAAAGTGTTAAATTAGTGTTAAAAAAAGGGGGAAAAGAAACACTGTATAAAAAAATTAACCCTGGGAATCAGGCAGATGCAACAAAAACAAACTAACTAAACTAAAATTTAAATGGCAATAATAATTGTAAATTAACTTAAATACTTTAGTACTTTCATAAAGGCCTTTGTAAAAGAATTCTTTGGTAATTGCACTCAAAGTAAATAAAAATTGCTCTGTTTGATTCCGTAACAATTGATAACACACATAAAGAACTGATAATATTTACAGGTGGATAATACTTACAAATTAATTGAATTTCTTAAAATTTTGTATAACTACCTCCACTAAATTGTGCGTTCTATTAATTGGCACAATTTTAGAGACGATCGTCGTAAGGTTATAAATGTCTTTAATAACAGACAACTGACTTCTTGAATAATGATTCCATTCAGCAACACTTTCCGTTGTTCTTATGGGTTTGACAGGTTTTGCCCAGCGAATTCGGATGGTGTTGCCCATATGCCCATAAATGGTAAATTATTATTTAATAATAGTAAAAAAAGGCTAAAAATAATTGTTAAAATTGGATCTTAAATTGAACTTTTTCTTACCAAATGTGGCTTTTATCATTAACTATTCACTATTAATCATTAATGTACTTAATTAATGTGATCAATATTGAAATAATTTAAACTACTTAATTTAAGTAATACTATAAACGTTTACATTCTCTAGCACAACGTATTTTAAAATGTTCAAATTATCGCTGCGCCGATTAAGGAATCGAAAAAGACCACACGTAAATCATGTAATATCGTTCAACCTTTACTTAAAAATATAAATTTTTGTGGCAATTTAAATTATTTAATTTTATTTATAACGTTACAACTTCACTAGACTAGACGTCTGATCTAATTATTCCAGAAGGTATTGTACTTGCAGATACGAATTATTATAAACCCGGAAAGATTGACATTTTAATCAGAATCAATCACTTTGGGACATTTTACGAACCAACCGAATTTCTCTAGGCCCCAAGCTTCCAACTTTACAAAACACTTGTTTTTCCTACGTAATCGACACAAAGAATTTTTGTACTCGAGATACATAATGCAATTTCGCAACCATCGAAGATGGATTAACCCGATTTTGGGAACTGGAGGAAATACCTAGTAACAAAATACCTTCGAAAGAAGGGAGTGGATGTGAATCTCATTTTGTTGAAAATGTCAGGCGTGACAGTCGTGGTAGATTCGCCGATTTTTTAATTTGGAAAAACGTCTGTCATTAAACTCCACGTTACGAGAACTATATTGTAATTTCATGCGCGAGTATGAGTTGCATGAACATATGACTTTGCCTCCCTCGCACCGCCAATTAACGTATTACCTTCCTCGGCATGGAGTAATAAAAGAAGATACTTAACAACCAAATTACGTGTGGTCTTCGACGGTAGCGCTTTAAGCTCTAATGGTACTTCACTAAATACCATTCAAAAGATTGGTCTCGTAGTTCAATCGGTTCTCTTTTCTATTTTGCTTAGTTTTAGAAAATACTTTTATGCTTACTCCGCTAACATAAAGCAAATGTACCGGCAAGTGTTAGTAGATGAGGTGCACAGCAAAGCATTCTGTAGAGTTCTGACAACACCGAACCTCTAAAAACTTATAATTTAAATACCATTACTTACGATACGGCGTCGGCTAGTTTTTTAGCGACTCGTTGTTTAAAGGAGGTTGATTTGCAATGCGCCAAATCACATTATTTTATGACAATGACCTCTTGAGTGGTGAAGATAGTTTAATTGATGCCCAATCAGATAGCAAAATCTTGAACGATGTTTTAAGTTCTTACTTCTTTCCTCTTAGTAATGGCTTGCTAACGATCCAAAGGTTCTAATTAATATTGATAAATCTTACATCGATCCTAACTTTCTTAATTTTGATATAAATTACAAAACTCTTGGCATCCTATAGTCCAGTCACTCGGACAAATTGTTGTTTTTGATTTCAAAATTTAACACGGTAAATCCTACTAAAAGATCAATGCTTTCGGATATTTCAGGAATCTTTGATCCGCTTGGTCTTGTTTCACCTTGCGTAATAGGATTCAAATTTCTATTACAAGCATTATGGCTTGAGAAACTCTCATGTGATGATCCCATACCAGCTAGGTTAGACACCCTTTGGTCTTGTTTCAGAGGCACGACAACCACTCAACGACATTTGTATACCTCGATTTGTTCTTTGTAAAAACCACAAAACTCTAGAGCTGCATGCATTTTGCGACGCTTCTATGAACGGGTATGATGCTTGTCTATATATAGATCCATTAACGTTGATAATCATATCCATTCAAGATTATTGTGCTCAAAGGAAAAGTTGGCTCTTTTGAAATGTGTTTCGGTTCCTCGAATTGAGTTATGCGAAGCTTTATTACTTTCACGCCTTGTCAATAAAACTATTGATGCCTTAAGAATATTTGATTAATTACTGTTCTGGACAGACTCGACGAACCTCCTAATCAATTCAAAATCTTCGTAGCAAATCGTGTCTCCGAAATACAGAACTTTCAAAAAATGCTTGTTGGAAACATATTTCTAGTGCAGGTAATTCTGTCGACTTACTTTCACGCGGTATTGCAGCTACAGAACTGTCAAATTCTGTTTTTTGGTTCACAGGTCCCATCTGGTTAAACTTGGAGAAAAGTATGTGGCCACAATCTTCCTACAACCTTCTTCACTGCCAGAAATGAGGAAACTTTGCGCTGTAACTGTCGTCAATGACGTTTCTTTTTCTTTCTCCCATTATCATATATATTAAAATCTGTCAAGGTGGCGCCGCCCTGGTGGGTGTCCGTCCGTTCGCACAACCGTTTCTCAAATAGTTTGTTTCGTTTCATTACTGTAACGCACAGCTTCAACTCATATGCTTATCGTATGTAGCTCTTTGCCTGCGTTTTAAAAATAATTGTTTAAAACAAAGGTGCGACCGTCAAGTCTGCCCACTGAGTAATGCAGAAATGAATTTAGCTTTTACTCAATTACTTAAAATATCTCAACACCCAGGCAAGGACCAAGTAGCTCGTGTTGCTACTATTCGCACTTCGACTGGTAGTGGTAGTGAAACGATCTTTTCAGAAGATTTGTCAACTTCCTATTGATCTTCCAAGTGAGGTGCAATAGTGTCTTAGACTATAAGTTTCTCTTTTTTTTTATTTTGAGTTCATATTAGTTATTCTATTTAGACTACTTGTTATATGAAAAATTCATTATGTATTTCATAATAATATTTAAAATGTCTTATTAGTTAGTAAGTTTAGAATTACATAGTTTATATATGTTGAAAACCGGTCATTTTAAGGGGGGGTATGTTTAGCGTTATTTTGTATAATTTTTTTTTTTAATGTTTTTTTTGAAATGATATTATTGGAGAGAAAAAAAACTTTTTGTTAATTTTTTTCTTTCTTTTTAAAATTAAAAAAAAAAAAAAAAAAAAAAAAACTCTTTCTTTTTCTCCCTAATGTATGCTTTAAACTTAAACAAAATGTTTGTAAAAACTTTATTAATTAAACGTAAGTGTTAAATTCAACAACCTTCTTATCATTTATTTTTGCTATCGAATGGAATTTTATATCTACCCAACCCCATCCAAAACAATTAGATTTGGCTATTTTGCAGAACAACCTCAAATATCTTTTTAAATACGCACCTGAGTAAAACTTTTTGCCAATAGTAGACGAACTATTAGAAGCTGTTGTCCCAGTTCCCAACACCACCTCCACTGTAGAAATTCCGGTACTTAAAAGACTACAAAAAACGGAAGCAAAAAGATAACGTGGATGATGAAATTTGGCAACATATATAACAGTGACGGCTGCTATATCAAAACTCATATTTAATGTGTAAAATTAACAAAAATTAAGCTAACATTTTATTGTATTTATTAGAGTATCTAATTCTAATCCTATTTAGAAAAGTTTTTATATAGTTTCCGTAATCAGTTCCTATTATAAAATATGTTCAGGTCGAGAAGTTTTCTGTAGGTGTGGATCCATCACTTACAGAAGTTTATCAAAAGAACGAACATACATTCCTGTGTAGTGGAAAAAGCATCTTCGTCGCCAAATTACATTTCTTTAATTAAATTTACATAGTCCAGTTGGCGAATTTGTAATATTGGATTAATCCTAAATCGACTTTTAATTCTTCGGCTGCTGTTTTTCTTAGCATTTTGCTTCCTTTTCAACGTCTAGGCTATTGTTGTCTGTGCTGTTGTTAAACAATATTGTAATAACGTCTAAACTACTTGTTGTGTACCGTCAATCATGTAAGCAGCAGTTCAAAAAGTAAATTTATTGCAACACAAATACAACTAAAAGAGTAATATTAAGTAAAAACCAACCTTCCGTTTTTCGTACCGTAAAGCGACTGCCGTCGCGCTAAACATTGCGACGTTGTCAACGATCGCATAAAGTGTAATACATAACACCTCCTTTTCGCTATTCAACTGAGTTCGTGTAGTCGTTGAGATACATCGGTCTCGATTTGATACGAGTTGATCTTCGTAGTTCTGGAACGGGATTGGTCTCACTGGCATCGTTCTGACATACTGAGTCATCAGCACTTGGAGTAGTCGATGTACTCGGCTCTGGTGCATCAGGAACAAATGTTTCACTTGCTTCTTGCGATTGTGAATTCTTCTGTAACTGGTCAATATGTCGGCGTTGCAAGTTACCATTGTTGTCAAACAGCCTCGTAAGACACAGGACCCGGTGAAGCTCTCACTCATTGTAGCAGGCGTCCACTTCTGGTTTTCGCAGTAGGAGCGGCTCAAAACCGAATCTCCTGGTGTAAACTGCCTCGGTCTTTTTCACTTTTGTAGTGGCAGTATCAACTTTTGGCTGCAGAGAACCGGGGTGAAGAAGATCGAGATGGGTACGTAATCTTCGTCTCATTAATGCTTCCGCTGGGGTAAGTCTTGTAGTAGATGATGGTGTTGTATGCTGGCTTAGTAAAAATCTTGCCAATTTCAGCTTCCAATTCCCTCCAAATCCATTTTTGAGAGTTTCTTTTTTGTCTTTTGGACCATACGCTCCGCTAGACCATTACTGCTTTGATGGTAGGAGCAACGCGTGCATGTCTTATTCCATTCTTTTTAAAAATTCGGAAAACTCGGTAGATGTGAAAGATGTAGCGTTGTCACTGACAATGACTTTCGGTATACCATGTGTAGCGAAAATTTGCCGTAATTCTTCGATCGTAACGCCTGGATGAAGTAGATGAAACAGGACGAACCATTCTCGAGTATGCGTCTACCAAGATTAGAAGCAATATTCCGTTGAAAGGTCCTGCATGGTCGATATGTAGTCTTTCCCATGGTTCGGACGGCCATTCCCAAGGATGTAGTGGAGCCTTGGCTGGTACATTTTGATTCACCTGGCACGTAGTGCACTGTCTAACGGTATTTTCTATCTGCTCATTCATGTTTGGCCACCACATGTAACTACGAGCTAATGCTTTCATCTTTACCATTCCTGGATGAGTAGAGTGGAGCATAGTCAAAGCTTTGTTTCTAGCATCTTTAGGGATGACTACTCGGCTTCCCCAAAGTATACATTCTCGGTAAGTAGATAGCTCTAATTTTTTATTGTAATATGATGTGAACTCTGATGATGGTTTATCAGGCCAACCTTTTAGTATGAAGTCACGCACACGCGATAAAACTGGGTCTTTTAAGGTAAGTTTCGCAATCACTTCTGCTTTGATACAAGTTTCAGGCATGAGTTCCGTCATTAAAACGTTTGACACATTTTTTCACAATTCACAAAATCTTCAGGCCACGGAATACGACTCAACGCATCCGCATGAGCAATTTGCTTCCCTGGTTTGTACATGAGTTTGTAATTGTAGTTAGATAGAAATATTGACCATCTCATCAGCCTAGGAGAAACCAATTCTGGAGTAGGTATATTTTCCCCAAGTATACCCAATAATGGTTTATGATCAGTGTAAATGATAAATTCACGGCCATACAAATAACTATGAAATTTTTTACACTAAGTATTATAGCAAGTCCTTCTCTATCAAGCTGTGAGTATTTACGCTCAGTTTTGTTGAACGTTTTCGAATGGTAGGCCACTGGTAGTTCTGTTCCATCACGAATGTGGCTAAGAACACTTCCCGCTGCGAAAGGTGAAGCGTCACACGACAACAATAAAGGTTCTGTTGTACTATAATGTACTAATAAAGAGTTTGAAGTTAGTAACTGTTTCACTTGTTTGTAAGCTTCTGTTTTTTCAGTTCCCCAACTCCATTGCACGTCATTATTAAGTAATCGATGTAGAGGTTCAGCAATTGTAGCTTTATCTTTCAAGAAAGAATGATAAAAATTAAGCAAACCCAGGAATGTTTGCAGCTCCCTCTTATTAGTAGGCTCTGGAGCATCGTGGATAACTTGTACCTTTTCCTTGTTTGGACGCACTCCATCTGCATCAATTGTAAATCCTAAAAAGTTAATGGATTTTGTAATGAAGACACATTTTTTTTTATGTAGTTTAAGCCCATTCTTCTGAAAACTCTGTAGCACTTCCCGTAAACGCGAGTGTACTTCTCCCGCTGTAGTTCCGCAAATAAAAATGTCATCGTAGTTAGGGAAAACTCCCGTAATATCACGTAATGTATTGTTAATAAATTGTTGGAAAATCTGGGTGCAACTGTCAGTCCAAATTGTAACCGCTTAACTTTGAAGCAACCCTTATGTGTTACAATTGATTGAAGTTCGGCCGATTCCGAATCCACTGGTAGTTGTTGGAATGCTTGTGCCATGTCCAACTTTGCAAAGTATTTTGCTCCTCGCAAATTTCCCAAAATTTCTTTTACAGTAGGCATCGGGTAAGTGTATGGCAGCAAAACTTTATTTAGCGTACATTTGTAGTCACCACAAATTCTGATTCCGCCGTTAGACTTAACAACGCAAACTATGGGTGTAGTCCAACGTGGATGTTGAATAGGTTCTAAAATGCCCTGGTCCGTAAGCTTCTTCAGTTCAGCTTCTATTTTTGGTCGCAGAGCAAAGGGTACGTTTCTTGCCCCCAGTGAAATTGGTGAACATTCTTCCTTTATTACTAGTTTTACAGGTGGTCCTTTAAATTGACCTAATTCTTCGGAGAACACGTCAGCAAATTCTTGCATAATTAATTCATCCTCTTCTTGTAGTTTGTTAACGCAGCACAATTGAATTCCTAATTCGTTGAACCAATTGCGACCCAATAAATTTGTAGCGCCCCCGTACGCAACGATTAAAGGCAATGTAAGACACTTGTCTTTCATTTTCACATTAGCATTAAAAACACCTGCAGTTTCGATAAAATTTTGTTGAAAGTCCTTGAACTTATTCGCACAGTTTTGCAGTACCGGCATATTTTCAGCAAATAAATCTTTAAAGCAGTTGTACGAAATAATCGAATGGCTCGCACCCGAATCAATTTCCATCGCACAATTTTTATTGTCAATTTCAACATTAACTATGTAAGGATTCGTTGACATAACATTATTACATGAAAATATCGGTTCATCAGTTACTGGTTCTAATAATGTATCATTTCCCGCATCTTGTATCACATTTGTATTTGTTTTAATATTTGTACGATTTTTTTTCGTAAGGCACACCTTTTCTAGATGTCCTAATTTTTCACAAAATCTGCATGTTGAATTTTTATACTTGCACGTATCAGCACGATGAGCAACGTCACCACATCTAAAACAACTTCCTTTGTTCTGTTTTGCAGGATGTTTATAATTAGTACGTGTAGATAAGGAAGAATTCGGAGTAGTACGACGATTATGCAAAATAAGTTTATTAACCTCGCCGTTTGCATCAGCTGTGTAACCTGGCTTGTGGATTTCTTTTTAATATTTTTGTTGCAGTTTCAGCAGCAATTGCTTGATTCATCGCTTTTTCTAAAGTTAGATTTTTTTCCGATAGTAGTCTTTTTGTAGTCCAATGTCTTTTACCCCGCAAACCAATCGGTCCCGTAGCATATTATCCAGTTCCTTATCAAAATTGCATTTTTCCGCAATCTTCCTCAACGCAGCTATGTAGGTAGCTATGTCCTCCCCCTCTGTTGGTCCCGTTTATGGTAGAGAAATCGCTGTACAATTTCGGAGGATTTTGGTGTAAAATGCTTGGTTAGTAGATCGATAATTTCATCGAATGATTTCTCGTTCGGTTTCTTAGGTGCACACAACGATCGAACAATTTCATATGTAGCAGTACCACAAGCAGCTAGTAAAGTAGCCCTTTTTTTGTTTTCTTCCGTGATTCCACCAGCTTCCAAATAAAATTCTAACCGCTCTGCGTAAATTGTCCATTGCTGTGGTTTTGTAGGGTCGAACTCACCAACAGCAGTAAAAGTAGCAGCCCCGGACGCCATTGCAGTATTTTTTTTTAAAAGTACGTAGTAAAGCAGGATAGTATCAATAAAGCACACGCGAATTCGAATTTTCTCGTCGCCAGTTAATGTGTTGTGTACCGGGGTCAATCATGTAAGCAGCAGTTCTAAAGTAAATTTATTGCAACACAAATACAACTAAAAGAGTAATATTAAGTTAAAATCAACCTTCCGTTTTTCGTACCGTAAAGCGACTGCCGTCGCGCTAAACATTGCGACGTTGTCACGATCGCATAAAGTGTAATACATAACACTACTCTTAGAATTAAATGTATAATTTTTTGAAGAACATGCAATTACTTGTTATGTAGAAAAACTGTAGACATTTATTCAAATACACGGAACATTCTACCCTTGACTTGACGTCACAACGTTTATCGTGAATATAGCGCCAAGTACTGTATTGCGATTTTTATTTGAATTTACTATTTAAACTTAGATTGGGATTTGGCACTAGCAAACGATCAAACCCAAAATGATATTTTTAAAAGGCATAAGCTGCGCATGCGTCAATAAAGATACTGACGTCATCGCTCAGAGTTCGTTTTATAACCTCGTCAAATTCATAGATTAAAGTAAATACCATGTTTTTCGTTATAATTAGAAAATAGTGAACTACGGATTTCATAGGTACAATTGGACTTCCAATTGTGCCAATATCAAATTGGTTTTACATGAATGTTTAGTAATAAAATAAAAATTTCTCATAGTTTTTGTTTAGAAACAATCGCATACAACAGATTTTTTTGAATAAGTTGCCAAACGATTGTTAATAGACATATAAAAAAGTAGTTAGTTAAAACTATAGTACAAGGTTTACTTTTTATATCACCTTTTATCTGCTCAAACTCTGTCCCAGACCTCCTCACTGTCATTTAGATGCGTCATCCATTTCTTCGAAGCCTGACAGGTTTGCTTATTTCTATTTCTTGATTAATAATACCTTTTTTAACTGTGTTAGAACGTTTTTTGTGACGCCGTCATTAAACGAAAGCTATTGTGATTTAAGTGACATGCAGGTTTTATCTTCTGAAGCAAGCTTAGGGTTAATAGTTCGCACATTTACAAAGAGTACGAGTGCTTTAATAACGCGAATGCTAGAATAATCTTTCCGAAAAGGTTGGTACATAATTTTTGTAACGAGCAAATATTTCTTAAAAAATTAATATAATTGACAGCTTAAATCTTGAATTCATAGATGGCACTGTAAATTTTAATAACTTTTAATTGCTTTTGTACTTTTTCTATGTGTTTTTATTTTTAAAAATACCGAGAAAAGCGTTTTTTACAACTAAAAATTAAAATTACAATGTAATATTATTGTTTAAAAGTCTAAATATACCAATGCTTTTTGTCCGTTCCACTAGTGCGTGGAAGTAAATGTTCCTGATTGGCTATACGCTTATGTAAAACTTCACTTCTCAGTAGGCGAGTACAAAAACTTCAAAATTTTCAAATGTACTCATATTCTAAACGTTTTTACCTCTGCTTTAGAGTTTTCAAGTTTATTGATGGACAGTGCACATCTCGTATTCTTTCTTAATTTATACAATCGCAAAACTAAACAAACTGCATATCATTGTGATAATATATTCATTTACGATTATTATTATTAAATTTTTTATATAACTCTCGATAAATATAAGTAGATACACTGATTCCATCAATGTCTTTTACTGACGTTTCCAATTTACTTTTTATGCTTTTTACGGCAACAAAATTAACTTTACGCAGCTTTCATAAGCTTTTGCCAATAGTTTGATTAATATTTTCCTCTCTCATGGCGTATCAGTAACCGACATTATTGAAAATCTTGAACAATACATAAGTAGGTACATACCAAAATTTTTAACATAAACGATATATAAAATAGTTTTTCCGAAATCGTCACTAAAGTACAAAAAAATCGGCAGTAAAGTAAATAAAATCGGTACTAAAGTAATTCATTATACGATGATTTCTAAGTTCACATTTTCGCCGGTAGGGAAAAAAGAATAGGAGATTTGCTACTTAAAGACCGTTTTGTCAGGTTTTGTTCAAATTTTGGGATTTCGAAAAAATATAATATGTGCCTCGGCACTAAAGCCTTTTCATGACTCACGTGTTTTATTTGCCTCGGCTATCGCCTCTGCAACTAAAACACATTCGTCATAAAGAATCAAACTTTACTGATATATAAACTATTAATCTACAATATCAACATAATCCATTGGAAGACCATATGTACCAAGATTAGTAATCGCAAATAAACTACCAGCTGCCGGTTGTCTGCTTCGTTCTAATGTATTTAAAACGTGTCTTGACGTTGTAACAAATAAAATATCCAAATTGTGCCCTCCCCAAGCAACTGAGGTGACACATTGAGCCGGGATTGCAATCACCTGCAATAAACAACCTGTTCTTGAATCAACTTTGATCACTGCTCCTCCAAAGTATAAAGCTATCCATAAGTTATCATCTTTATCAATAGTCATTCCATCTGGTGAACCGCCAATAGTTGTATGTTTTGATAAGTCGAAAACTACTTTGGAGTTACGTATAACTCCAGTTTCGCCATCATAGTCGTATTCTTTTACCGTCAAAGTTGGAGTGTCAATGTAATAAAACTTATTGTTAGCTTTATTCCAGGCCATTCCGTTGCTGACATTAACCGGTTGTATAACGGCCAGTGGTTTATTTAATGTGTTTTTAGATATCGAATAAAGAATTCCTTCGTTAGGTGCAACGCCCGCCGATGACTCAAATCCCATAGTACCTAAATTCTAAATAATACAAACAATTGTGAAATTACGTAACTCACCAATCCACAATCTTCCATCCTTGTCTGCTTTCCCATCATTAAATCTGCTAGTTGGAAATTGTTTTGATACAGTTACCAATTCTTTTTTTGGAAAAACCGATCCTCTCCCATCCCATTCGATAATAAAAACCGAACGTTCTATGCCGACTATGAATTTGCAAGGATTTGTCTTTGTTGGAATTATCGGTGTCGTATTTCCGTGCAAATATATAGCATTTAATTCATTTGTTAAATAGTTATAGCTTAACGCACGTCCTTCAAAAATATCCACAAAATATAGCAGATTCGTTCGCGAATCCCATGTAGGTCCTTCACCATGGTCAATTGGTTCTGCTACTTGATAAATTGCTGGTCCGTTAAATACAGACGCCTCGCTGTTAAAACACGTAAATACTTACACATTGTAATTATTTTTATGCAATAAATGTTACCCAAGAGAGGCGGCAAAAAACACCTGTAGTGCCGTTAACAACATTAAAAAGATAACAAGACACTAACGAATAACGGTTTATCCCACTTTTTAGAAAACCACTTTTACTTATTTTGGTTGAAACAAAAGATTTAATACTTGTGAACTCAACCTTAATAAATTCAACCTTGTTGCGTTAATGCTAATCGCGGTAATGACAATCGTAATGTAAAATTCATAAATAGAGCTTGTGTTATTGGAATCAAATACTTAAGATCATTATTATTAAAAATATTGATCTATGCATGTAATCAAGTATAGATATGATAATTTACAAAAGTGTCTGATTATACATTATTAAAGTTTAGGGCTATAATTTTTCAACAACAATTTTAAAGTGAGGAATGTTATTTGGGGATAATTACGATTTTTTGTTAGGACTTGATGTGAATTTTAGAAACTAAAGCTATATTTTAAATTAGTGTTAGACATTAGAAAAATTGATACATACGTAGAAGCAGAAACATAAGTCAATTCTTCGATTATTACAGTTTGGTTGAAAAATAACAACCTCGAATCGCCTGCTGTAAATCGCAATAGATTGTAGAATAGCAAACAAAATAACAACTCCTGAGGAACTTATGAAGTTCGCTATTGTCTTTGAAATTTCAATTGTATAATTGGGGCGGTTTAGAATGTAATTGAGGTTGTTATTTTGTTGTTAGCTATAATAATCAAAGATCGAATTATTTAACGTTCCACATCGTGACAAAGTTGCATAAATGCAAATTAATTTTCGGGCGTGTTCCGATAGCACGAGGCGACACTAGATGTCGTAACATTTATTTGTTGTATATGATGTGACTTCCTGTGGGTAATAAGTTGAGTTGCCAAACACTAGATGTTACAATAATTTTTATTTGTTGATACATATATGTTTTATTAATAAAGTTTATTTTTTATTACATAAAGAGTTAAATGTTGTTAAACTCCTCATTTTTTTATTTTTAGATTTTCCAACCAAAATTGGGCTTTCTTAATGGGAGCTGAAAACGGGGATGTTGGAGTGAAGAAAACACCTTGTCCCTTATTCACGTTGTCTACGTTTCGACCGATGAAGGTCGGTCTTTATCAAGACATCTAAGGGATTGGCGATGAAAATAAACACTCACCCAAACAGAACAACCTCTTTGGTCCAGGCATCAAAGAATAAAAATGGATAATTAACAATTATCTTCGTTAAAATTAAAAATAAATTAGAAAGACGAATACTTGACATGAACGTATAAACATTTATTGTGTGTTATACTTATTAAAGATGGACAAACAAGAAGAGCTCGTAGTTTAAAAAGTTGCATATGTGTGTTTGTGTGCATAGTCACTTGTGCCATTTATTTAGATTTAGTAACTTATTTATCTACGGATGCCTTTTTAAATGTAAATGAGGTTTTCCGGTGTCTGCGTCTAGCGATAATGCTGCGAATTGGCACCAAAGCAAAATTAGACACTTTGTACAAGGTTTTGCATGAGGAGGAGTCTCATAGCAAAATTATTAACTTTCTTCACTCCAAAGCTATACAATGGAGTTTTATTATTAATCCTAGAGCACCGGATGAAGGCGGTTTTTGGGACTGGGTAACGCGAATTTAACTTTTGAATCGTTGTATACTGCTTTGATTATGATTGAGACAGTTTTAAATTCAAGGCCGTTATCTTATGTTTCTTCTCAACCCAACGATCTTATTCCTTTATCGCCCGGCGATTGGTCGTCCTATGACTTCCATTCCTGACGATGATTTAACCCAAATATTGCCAAATCGATTATGCAAATATCGAAGAGCACAACAGTTATATCAACACTTCTGGAAAAGATGCAGTCGTGCAGTTGTTCATGAATATCAGCAAAGGCAAAAATGGTTCCAAAAACTGCCAGAGTTATTGAAGATCGATTCAATCGTTTTACTCCAAGAAGACGACGTTCCTCCTCTACAATGGCAGCTTGGTCCAGTTACATCATGGTTCCGACAATATCATCCGTGTTGCTTCTTTGCGGCTAGATTACAGAAATGTGGTACGTTGGTCGGTACAGAATCTTTGTATACTACCGTCAGATTAAAATGTGCCATTTTTTTTGTGTTGAGCAGTACAACAGACACCTAGTTTACATGCTTCTGACAAACTGTAAACGACCCAAACGAGCAAGAAAACCTATCACGTGCACACACCACTCGTAACACCTACAAACTTAATTATCAAACATAACCATTCAATCATGTAGTCAGCATTCCACTTGGTTCCACGCTCGGCTCGAGGCCGCGCTTTCCCGACGGATATATAAAGTCACGTGATCAATATTTGCCTCGGTTCTACGCTCGGCGCAAAGCTAGCCGTCCTCGATGAAATATATAAGGTCATGTTGTCAATTCTCGCCTCGGTTCCACGCTCGGCTCAAAGCCGCGTTTCCATGAATATATAAAGGAATAGAAAAAAGGTATTGGTCGTTGTAGTAGGTACACTCATGAAATTTAAAACTTGGACACCACAATTTCTGTAAACAAAAGTTTGCACATTGTAAAGCGGGCTTAAGGGTATCATTTACAATTCTCGCAGCAGGTAGTCTCAGCAGGGGTTATCTTATAGAAGGACTGTAGAATGAATCATTACACTAAGCACGTTTTAGAAAATAGGTAATTTACGTTGCTTACTTAATTTTTTCTTTAAAGAATATATTTGAAGGTATCGCTAATTAAATACCATAGCTCGATTAATTATCGAATCAAAATTTTGTTTAGGAAATGTTTACAAAATAAAATTAGAAATAATTTTGATTTAAAAAACGTCTACAAGCAATAACTTTTAAATTAAATCAAAAACTAAACATGGTTATTTGGGTTGACTGATTATTACTTATTTTAAATAAATCTAACCTACTAATTATTGTAAGTTATTAAAAAAATCATTAAACTCTCTATTCATAATATTTAGTCCTTACAAAATGTATATTTTATGACGTTTCATTTTTTCTGTAGTTAATATAAAAAGTGAAAATAAAAACTAAGGCAATTCTTATTGTCAACGTATATATTTAGTTTTTGACAAGAATTTATTACATAATTATAATTAAGATACCAAGTTATAGTTTAAAATTAAATGAAAACGTTTTTTTAAATAAAGGTATTACTATATAAATAAATATAAGAAATCAATAATGGGTGTGACCTCATATTGATGATTCTTGGAGGCGTCATTATCGAAAATGTTTGCTCAAATATTGTTGTTATCCAGACAACAAGGCTAAATTTATAGCATAAAAACGTAATGCACTAATTCAGCCATTGATACCGCATGGGAAACGATTAATATTAATTATATTGATACCTTGATAGGTCAATGAGCAGACGCTCCAGTGTATCAATAATAAGAGGGTGCTACAACCTATTATTGATTGATACCTTTAAGCCCCTTCCAATGTTCAAACTTTTTACAGAAATTGTGGTGCCCAAGTTTAAAATTTCTCGAGTGTACATGATCACAAATATGTGTAACTCCACTGTGAAAATGCTTTCATTGTCACGTAATGTATTGCAAATTACGGTAAATTTAAACAAACAGGGTGGCATGAATTGAACAAACCATGGTATTGTTCTTTAAAACAAATCGGCTGTCTGATCATCGGAGCAGTACAGCAGACGAGCAAGAAAACCTATCACGTGCACACACCACTCGTAACCCTATAAACTCAATTATCAAACATAATCATTCAACCCTTCAGAATATCCCTGGCATAGACTGTAACGATGCATTTATTTTGTAAATTCACCGTTACTCTGTATTTAATTTATGTAATAATTTTAAGTTTACACAGATGTTATAATCTACATTTGTTTGAATACAAAAATTATTTAAGTTATTATAATTAATTTAAGAAGTTGATTTTGTAACCATAATTTTCTATATTTACGATTGACTGTAAAATGTAGATATTCCGATTATGCCCTCCGGTCAAAAATATAAAATTTGCGCGCGACCTCCCACTTTCTTTGTAAACTACTTATATTAGAACGTGCAAATGGATTTTAAATCAGTGGATGTCCAGTTCCGCCAGCAAGGACCCCTCCAGAAATGGGTAAGCAACTCAACCGTTTTTTTGGAGAGATACCGCTTTTCGTGCCGATTCCGTCCCCTTCTTTCCCCGTTTTTGCCTGCCCCGGTGCCATGCTTGTGGTAACGTGTGGTTTTGCACCTCAAGTACGTCATCATTCTCAGCCCTCATTGACGTGACGTTGTTTCGGACGTCAACGTGGTCAATCATCCCTTCCGCTCTGGTGCTGTGCTTGTGGTAACGTAGTTTCGCACCCCAAGTACGTCATCATCCTCAACCCTCGTTGATATGATGATGTTTCGGACGTCATCATTTTTAACCCTCGTTGAAGTGACGTTGTTTCGGACTTCAATGTGGTCATCACACTCCGTATACTCCACCGCGCCAAACTTTCGTTCCGATTCCCCCTCACCCCGCCTGACCGAACCGTAGTTGGTATTTGGTAAAATAATTATTAGGGCCTAAGTCTTGGTTAGCTTTGTTTAACCCTTTGGTAATTGCTGTAGAATGCTTTGCTTGTTTAATTCAGCTGTTGAACATTTCTGTTAACCTTCAACACCACCGTTCTATGAATTTTGAATAAAGAAACCGATTTGGTAGAGTTTTATTTCCGCAGTACTAGAACCTTTCAGTTAAGTGAAGCCCTGGATATAAACTTTCTTCAGTAGAGCTACCCGATCGCAACCGACCGTAGGAGAGTAAACTTCTTGATAACATCCGGTGCCCGAGACCGTACCATTTCTAATCAAAACCTTCTGGAACAAAAGCCAGCCTACCATAACAGTCACTTTGCCCAAATCAGTAATCTATCCCTGAATCTCGCCGCTCCACCCACGATATTTCGCCTGCGGTGCGGTATGCTAGCAACAACACTTATTCTCAAAGAAACTCTTGTTAACAATTTTATACGTTATTTAGTTATTTAGAATGTTAAACATTTTATTTTATTGTATTACCCTTATCAACCCTTGATTATTAGTACGTGCAATTAATCCCTACAAGCCACTATCACAACTTTCAGTTAAATACACAAAACCAGCATAGCCTTCTAGCAGTCTACTTGAGCATATTGATGCTCCTTGCACGGATATGGTTTTAATTATTTTTTGATCTAACTAATAACGTTAGCACAATTTAACAAGAGAGAAAAAGTTTTCAAATTGTTCATTTTATTTGTCAGAATTATTTTGGTTTCGTATCGTTGACGGTTGTTAAAATATTATATCAGAAAGTAACTTTTTAAAGTTACAATATAATATCAGCATAAGACATTGGTAATCCGTGAGTGCCTAGATTTTGAATAGCAAACAAACAACCAGCTAATGGCTGGTTAATTTGTTCTGATGGAGTGAGACCATGTTTAGATGACGTCACGAAAAGAATATCCAAATTCGGTCCCCCCCAAGCAACAGACGTTACTCGTTGCACTGGCATTGTGATTTTCTGCAAGACTCGGCCAGTTTTTGTATTTACTTTTATAATAACTCCTCCATGAAGAAGAGCCACCCATAAGTTATCATCTTTATCTATCGTCATACCATCTGGGAAACCACTGAGGGTTTCATCTTCAGTTACATCGAAAACAATTTTTGGGTTACTTATACTTCCACTTTCGATGTTGTAGTCGAACTCTTGAATTGCAAACGTCATCGTATCAATATAATAGAATTTGTTATTAGCTTTGTTCCAAGCCATTCCATTACTGATATTGACCGGTTGGATTAGAGGTAGCGGATTATTAAGAACTTCTTTAGAAATTAAGTAAAGCACTCCTTGATCAGGTACTATACCGGTAGGTGATTCAAATCCTATTGTACCTGATAAAATATACGTTTTATCAGACACTCACCTTATTTACGTATGTACTTACCAACTAATAATCTACCTTTTTTATCAGCTTTACCATCATTAATTCTACTAGTTGGAAATTGATGCGACACTGTTACTAAGTGAGTTTTGCCGTAAGTAGGTCCTTTACCGTTCCATTCAACAGCAAATATGGATCTTTCAACCCCAATGACGAATAGATTCGGGTTTATTTTTGTGGGAACTACTGGTGTTGTATTTCCATATAAATGTATGGCGTTTAATTCGTGAGTTTCATAGTCGTAGCTTAAAACTCTTCCTTCATAAACGTCAACAAAATAAAGTGTATTCGTTCTGGGATCCCATGTCGGTCCTTCTCCATGATCAACAGGTTCTGTTATTGAAGAAATTATATGTTCTTTTAATATCAAACCGTTGCTATAAATACAGATAATTAAACATGTAAACAACTATAAACAAAACATCTATTGTACCTGAAATAAATTATGCTGATGGTTACGATTACTATTCTTGCAAGCATCGCAATTGTAAATAGTACTATAAACTTTAAGGCGCAGGTTTAATTATCAACTAACTAATATTTACTTGGATATAATAAATATACTGATAGTTTATCTAAGGTATAATTATGATTATTAATGACTATTAGTAAGTTGTTAAGGTCGTTTTAGAAATAGTGTGTCATAGTGAAGCTGTCAAACTTTAAAAAACGTCAAAGAAAGTTTGGCCCTTCCAAACATAACAATATAGAAATATCATCCTTTCAGTGTGTTATCAAATTGTTAAAACTTTTCGTCAACTTTAAAAAAACTTGCTTGCTTTAATTTAATGTACACTCGGTAGCATATTTATTCTAAAGAACGTTGTGGTTTCATCGATAGTATCAGCAGCTTAATTAAATCTTATTATTAAGGAGTCACTTAATTTCATACAAAAGTAAATTTAGAGTTTGGAGAAGAAATTCAGAAATTCGCTAAAATCTCAATAAAAAAATTGCAACTAGAAAAATATATTTAATTTAATAAATTCTTAATCCGAAACTACGTGCACTAATTTTCGATATGGCAATTACGCAATAAACATTCATGAATAAAATAAAAGGAAAAAATTGCTCTCAGGATACGCAGAACAGGGGAATACCTTATTTCTTTTTGCCAGATCTATCTGTAACGTAGAACAAAGGAATGAAACTCTAAACTGCAGCGTCTATTTTAATGAACGGGAAAACACCAAAAACTGCACCAAAAAACTAAGTTTGCTGATGTTGATAGCTTAGCAGCTATTGAAACACGTATACTGATACGACACTGCCCTATGTTTTGGTCACTACGGTCTACCTCTCCCATGTTCTCATTATACGCCTTCATTAAATTTGGTTGATCTATGTAAATATATTAATATGTCACTTTACTATAATTGAATGATAACTCTAGGATACGAGATATATAAACATATAAACAACCGGGGCGTAATAAGAGGGCGTAATAAATTCATTACGTCCAAAGATGCCAATTCTATTTGTTTTTAAGAATACAAAGTGAAAAAGAAAATTTTGTATGCACCACGGCGTTACTGAATGATTACGCCCATGGTAATGACCATAATATGGCACCATGGCTTCATCAACGCAATGATTTTCTTCCACAGGTGAATGCTCTAAAATTTTTTTATTTAGAAAGTCAAATAGAGGCCTTACTTTTGAATATTTATCGTTTTGGTCTAAATTATTATTATTATTGCAGTGGAAATTTGTAGTAATATGTTGAAAACGGTCTCTAGACATAGCTTCAACTACAATTTATTATTTGTATCAGCAGAATTCTCCCAATACATCCTTCTTCGGGATACGGAAGAGTACCCACTAAGAAGCAACACTCCAATGTAGCAAAACATCTCATCTGATGTGATGTCGCCAATTCGATTTTTTTGTAGAGCGTAGGTGTTGATGAATGATACTAGTTGCTTGATTAGCTCGTAATCGAAAAATAATTAGAAATAATCGGCCGGAGAGCGTTTATTACTGATTATATAAATAGGTTCCCATGGTGAAAAGTCTGCCTGGAGGTCTTCCTTTGTAAAATGAAATTGCTTCATCTTTTTGGGTTTACGTTGAACAAAAGTATATATTGGTTTATCGTCATTGCTGTCCCAGTTTTCAGAATCTGGTTGTTCTTCTACTTCAGGTATGTCCTTTGGACAACGCATTTGTCTTTACTCGAATCTTCGTCTGAACTGTATTCAACTTCAACTTCTGCTCGAAGTTGAGTTCCGGGCAAGTTACTTATGACAACAGTTTCTTCTTGGCCCGAGTCTTCGTCTGTATTGTCTTCATTTGCGTTAATCGGGGGGAAAATATTTATCTTATCAGGTGGTTTTAGCACATTCATACTTTCGATCTCATCAACAAGCTCATTTAGAGTCAGAGGGCTGTGCCAGTAACTGAAATCAATAGAAAGTAAACATTCAATAATTCTGATTCATTAGATACGTGCAGAAAAAATAAACAAATAATACACAATGTGAATAACACACGATTGGGTACCAATGCAACAATTTTGTATCTGGAAATCCTTCTACTTTGCTTATACCTTCCGCTAACCCACCACAAACGTTATAATCTAACTGTATGTGACGATTACGCACTAGTCATTGTTCAATTTTACTGCATGCATAATATGAATGAGGAATAGTAAGTATAATGGATAATCTTATTGTCCTTTTAAAAGAACGGCCATCTGATAACACATGCATCATGTGTAAACAATATCACATGTGTGCGAATATGGTCATTTATAAACCTTTAAGGTGTATACACAACAAAATGAACTGATAGGAGGTAATGGATTACGAACTAAATTAATTATGCGTGTATTAACTAAATATAAGAAAACAAACTTAAACCAAATGTAACAGAAATGAACAGAATTATAAGGCGGCATCAGACATTGACCACAAACGAACGACTGCTAGCTGTGACTGACTCTAACCGACTCTTCATAATCGTTGTAGCGATCTATATAACGCTGCGGCGTTGTCGATTCCTGACACTCCCCCTCGGGACGACGATTATTCAGTCCCATCATTTTCATGCACTTTCGGTGCTTAGGCTGAAACAGCGCCTTTGTGAGAATATCTGCTGGCATATCTTCAGTACGAGTGTAGTGAAGAGTAACTTGACCCTCTTCAAGGCATTGCCTGATGAAGTGGTAGCGGATGTCAATATGCTTGCTCCGGTTGTGGTGCACCGGGTTCTTAGCTAAGCATATTGCCCCCTGATTATCATTATGCAATGATACGCTACTATTGTCTTCTTCGAGTCCCAATTCGATTAGGAATTTCCGAAGATATGTGGCTTCTTTTGCGGCTTCGGCAAAGCCCATGTATTCCGCCTCATTGGATGACAAGGCCACTGACTGCTGCTTCTTCGCATCCCATGTGACAAGGCTTCCGCTTAGCTTGAAACAGACGCCGGTGTAGGACTTTCTGTTCGTCGAATCGCCGCCCCAATCCGCATCCACGAATCCGATCAACGAGGTATTCATCTCAGTGGTATAATGTAGCCCGACATCTAAAGTCCCCTTGAGGTACCTCAAGACTCTTTTAGCTGCATTCCAGTGCGAACGATTGTAGCAATGGTTAAACTGTCCCAAGTAACTACAAGCAAATGCTATGTCTGGTCTTGTAGCAACGGACAAGTAGTTTAACCCGCCTACTAATTGCCTATAGGGTAAGGCTTTCTCGTCGTCGCTAACTTCTCCCTCTGGTTCGCATAATTTGATGCTGGGGTCCAAGGGTGTGACTACCGCTTTGCAGTCAAACATCCCAAATTTCTTTAACAATTCCTCCACGTGTCCGCGTTGGCGTAACGTGATGGATCGATCATCCGCTTCAAATTCGATACCTAAACAGTATTTCGCTGGACCGAGATCACGAAGTTCAAAATGCCATCCCAATTTCTTCCCGATTTCAATAGCATGACTTTCGTCGGGTGACGAAATCAAAATATCATCCACATACGTCACAATATAGGAGGTTGCTCCCCTTGGACTATTGTGTACACACATGGATCGGCATTTGTCGGAACTGCACCAATTCTCTTGAGTACGTCGCTCAGCTTGGTATGCCAACATCGGCCAGCTTGACGAAGTCCATATAGCGATTTCTTGAGCAGACACACCATGTCACCTGACTCAAATTTTCTCAACCACTTTCTGGCCTCGGCCTTCACGGTTTGGTTTTCAGACGTTTCGGATAATCTTTTCAGGATTTCCGGGAGGTATTTCAGAGCCTCCATGTAGGTCTCTTCTTCTAAGATTCCGTTTAAGTAAGCGCAGCTGACATCATATTGCCTCAGTCGCATTCCGAGTCTAACGGACGTTGCCACTACTGTTCTGATAGAACTTAACCTGGCAACCGGAGAGAAAGTTTCATTAAAATGAACTCCGGGTTTCTGAAGAAATCCTTGTGCAACAAGACGCGCTTTTCTTCTTTCTATTAATCCGTCTGAATTTAACTTGTTTCGTAGAACAATTCTGCTTCCTATCACCTTTACTCCACTCGGCCTTTTCACGATGTCCCACGTTTTATTTTTAATTATGGAGGATATCTCGTCCGCGATGGCTTCCAACCACTCTTCGGATTGATCTCCATTAACGGCTAGATCTAAAGGTTCCTCACACACAAAAGTTTCGCAAACTTGGGCTTTATCAGCGCGCGTGTCGTCCTCTTCTGAGTTGTTAGACTCGGGACCGGGTGAATGAACAGTATTGTACTGTTTCCTTGGTCTACCTGGAAGTCCTGTTTTAGCAATTCTGGGGCGACCAGGTCTTCGTTTTGACACAAGTTGTCGGCTTGGCGTATCGCCGACTTCCGTTAAATTATCATTCGTGATGATCTCGACATCCGTTACAGGATCATTGGCTTCCTCCGGACCGAATTCTTTGTAACACTTCGTTTTCCCGAAATCATTGACGAATTTGACGTTGCGACATACTTCGACCTTTCTTTCAGACGAGATCCAGACACGGTATGCCTTCGAAACTTCGGAGTATCCCACTAACACTCCTTCTTTAGAACGAGGTTCGAACTTCCCTTTGTTAGGATTAGTGTCGAGGCAATAAGTTTTACATCCGATCTCTCTCAAGTGACTCACTTTTGGTCGAGTTCCGTGCCACATTTGATAAGGGGTTTTCCATCTAGACTGCTCGATGGACACCTGTTTCGCAAATAGTTTGCGGTATTCACAGCTTCTGCCCAAAAACCTGGCGACAGATTTCCTTGAATCATGAGGCAACGCGCCATATCAAGTAAAGTACGATTTTACGCTCAGACAGCCCATTCTGCTGCGGAGTTCGCGCGACCGAAAATCGCCTTTGAATTCCACATTTTCTCATCAACGTGTCTAATTGGTTGTTGACATATTCACGCCCGTTGTCGCTTTGAAGGTGTTTCACTTTCTTACCGGTTTTCGTCTCGAACATTGCCTTCACTGAATTGAATGTTTCACACAGTTCACTTTTACTCTTCAGAAAACGAACTTCGCACCAACGAGTAGCTTCATCCGTGAATGTTGCAAAATACCTTCTCCCGCCCAGCGAATCGATACGCATTGGACCGCACAAATCAGTGTGAACTATCTCAAGAACTTCGAGATTTTTCTTCGGAGAACTTGGATATGGAGACGCGCACATTTTGCCTTTTATGCAAATTTCACATTCTAACTTCGGATTGTCCTTTTCTAATTCCATTCCAATGACAAGCTGCTTTTTATACGCTGCAGTTAAATCCCCAACGTTCAGGTGACCAAATCTTCGGTGCCAAACTTCCAAGGGTAACTTTGGGTACCGCGATGCTATTCCAACGGATACGTGTTCGAAATTCTGCTCAACTTCACAGACGTAATACAAATCGCCTTTGCGAAGAGCGACGAGCCGCACATTACCATCATCATCCAATACTTGTGCCTCGTTTTCTTGAATACGACGTCATAACCGCTTTGTGTTATTTTAGGAACAGACATCAAATTCGTTCGCAGTTCTGGAACTTGTAAGACGTTCGTTAACGTGATAATTCTTGTTTCACCGGATACTTCGCAAGGTAATTCGACTTTGCCTTTTGCCACAATACTTGCTGCGCTTTTGTCCGCCATAAATATTTTGCCCGTACCACTCTGAACGTCAGAGAGAGTCTCAATGTCTTTGCACAAATGGGAAGTTGCACCACTATCCAGGCACCAAAACGCTGTTTGTGATTCGAGTAATTCATGCACGTTGTTGCATTCACTCGCGTAAAACGTTGTCGGATTTTGATCTGACTTCTTCTTTACCGAACACTGAGAGGCTTTGTGTCCTACCTTATGGCATTTGTGACATTTATACTTGAATGTAGAACTATCATCTTTCATTTCCACGTTTTTGTTTGGCGGTTTCTTTCGAAATTTTTCGTGTAGAGAACGTTTTGTTCAGCACTTCTGGTTTCGTTCGTTCTTGCTTCGTGCTCTTCGACGATTTTTATTCTTAGATTTTCTGCATCTGGGAGCGAATCACGTGATTCGATTGCGCATCGGAAATTCTCAAAGCTTGCTGGCAAACTGTATAACAGCATTATGGAAAGTAAATCTTTGTCGATTTTTACATCCATTTCCTCCAACTTATCCACAGCATCAAAGAATTTGTTCAAATGCTCCTTCATATCGCCTTGCACATCCATCTTTTGTAGCATAAGCTGCTTCAAAGGGTAGCTTTTCGCGCGGGCCCTTTGGATTGATAAATTCCTTCAATTTCAGCCATACGTCACGCGAAGAGTTGCAACCTTTACTTGTTTAAGTTCAGATGAACTGATTGATAATATTATGTCCGATTTCGCCTTACTGTCGGCCGTGTCCCAATTGTCCGGGTCTTTCGCAGGCCTTTTTAAATTTCCATTAACGTATCCCCATTCATCGTTCTTAATTAATAACGCTTCCATTTGGAGTTTCCACGTGTCATAATTTGAGCGATTGAGTAATTCGATACGTGTTGAGGTCGACGACATTTTTATTTATTTGTTTCAATACTGAATTAAAGTACGTACACAAAGAATAAAAGTTTTTAGTACTGATAATGCACGATTGTTGTATGAACACCTGCACTCAAGAACCTTGGAGCGAACGCGGAAAACTACACGAGTTTAACACTTACGTATATTTCGCTGTCTTCGTGCTTTGAACATAAAAATGATTGTATTTTTATTTACACGACGAATATCGACAACTGGGTTTTTCCACATACAACTGAATATTCACGTTACATACACTTATTCTTTTAATTAATTTATTATAGCATGCCTGGGCCCATAACCTGATAGGAGGTAATGGATTACGAACTAAATTAATTATGCGTGTATTAACTAAATATAAGAAAACAAACTTAAACCAAATGTAACAGAAATGAACAGAATTATAAGGCGGCATCAGACATTGACCACAAACGAACGACTGCTAGCTGTGACTGACTCTAACCGACTCTTCATAATCGTTGTAGCGATCTATATAACGCTGCGGCGTTGTCGATTCCTGACATGAACATATAAACATAAATATTATAATGCATATTTAGTAAACTTACCCCCAACTCTTGTAGGTGCTCATTTTCTGAAGCGCAAAATAGATGCCTTAAATTAATTACGAATAACTTCAAAACAAAACGATCACAACCACTGATATTTAAACTAGTTGTTAACGTCAACTCTATAAAACACATATATATTGCGCCATATATGAGGTAGAAGTGAACATAGAGAAATGTGTGCATTTGATTATAGATAATTTGCGTCCTTTGAAAAGGACGGTAGGTTTAAATGGGTTAAAACAAAAACGTCTTCCGGGATTAGACCACGACGAAAAGGTAACCCTACTTGAAACAAACAAACGAAAGTTCAAGGTAAGACAACTAAAAGTCAGGTAATCAACTTATCAACCAAGCCAGATTCTTTCAAAAGAACATCTGCGATGATACTGGCTGATACTGCAACGATGCATTTCAAACACCGTTATAGTTAATTAATTTTTAAGATTTTTCATTCTCTCATAGCAAGTAAACCCAGTAACCAACACGTTCCATAAACTGCTTGAATTTGCCATAACTTTGACGACCAAGGCCTAAGTAATGCAAATTAATACGAAAAGGGTCTTCTGAAATGGGTGTTTTAGACTGTTTCTTCTATTTTACTGTTTTATATAATTTTCTCGATAAAAACAATAAAATTTGTGTATCTAAAAAATTGGCGACGTTTATAAAATAGTTCTTACAGAAGGCTTTTTACAAGACTTGGGTTATTTAAATTTTTTCACGTATCTATGACATTTGACCAACATCAAAGCAGTAAATTTTACATTTTAATAAGCCAACAACACTCAAATGACGTCATTTCAATGCAAAAATAGACTTTTTTTATGCTACAATGACTACATTATTGTGTGTTACGTCCACAAAGAACTCTAAGTCGCTAATAAATAAAACGCCACTTAAAATGGGTGGATGGGCGTAGCTCAGAAGGGTAAAGGGCTTAGTCCGTAAGAAATCTGGTTTCGTGAATTAACCTGGGTCGTATAAAAAAGGCCCTTTTGTCGTCACACATTAAGAAATTCGTCAATATTCAAGGGGCGCCAAACGGAGATGACGTGGTGAAGAACCTCCAGTCACCGTTTACCAGAAGTACGTGCAAGTAGGTATTTACTCTACTTAACTTGAGTTAAGTTATTTTTAAAATTGTGTTTTTGAATTTGGTGGTATTACGGATGTGTAAGCATCCCCACCCATGTATAACATAATGAACGCCTCGAGATATACGAGTCAAATTATAAATATTATAAGTTATATAAATGTATCAAAGTTTTAATAAATATAACTACAGTCCATTCTATCTAAACAAGTAATATTCCCAATCTGAAATGTTACCAAGCGCGTGCAAATCATAAATGAATATCAATTAAAAAGGCTGTTGACTATGTAAAAATTAACATAATTTATTACAGAAAAAATAAATCATCGCATTTGGAACATAATAATAAAAAAAAATAATAAACCTAAAATCTAAACAAGGTAGGAGATATTTGTCACAAAAATATACTAATTTCGTGATTTCTTAGTAGCTAATTTAGATTTAATACAAAAGTTAATGAGTAATTACTTCTTATACACAGCTCATTGTACGCGTTCGATAAACAATTGTCCTTGGCCGTTACAACACGAATTTAAAAATTGGCATTGGACATCGCACACAAAATGAAACAATCGCAAGCATAGCAAGTCATATCAGATTTCCATCACGGTGATTAAACGCAAAAGTGCTTCGACAATGAAATAAAAACAACGGAGTTTCACTTCCCTAACTGTTCAAAAATTATTTCGGTATCAAAGATGATTTAATTTTTTTGGTAAAGTAATAAAATTTAATAACGTAAAGTATAAATACCTATAGAGCCAAGCTGCTGGTAAGTTGTAATCACCGATTACATTACAACTTACTGAGTTTCTTATACATCCCTCTTCCACCTAGAATAACTCTTATCATATTATATTGTTTACGATGCAACAATGTTAAAAACAGAACTTAGTTTGGTTAAAATGTAAGTTGATTTTAAATGATTGACATAAATGTCTTGATTATTATAGGAATAAACCAAAAATAAAATATGTTGCGAATACTCTTGCAGAACTTTACGGTCACCAAGGCTTCGGCTTCCTCTTTACCATTTTTAATCCCATCGAGCATATCAGGGGTATCACAAAAAACTATTATAGAGACAATGTTGGAAAAATGAGAAGTTTGATGGAAAACTCTGGCTACGTGGAAATAAGCACTTCAAAAAGTAACACCTGATATATGGGCTAAAACTATTAAGCACAGCGAACAAGAGATATAATAATGGTGAGATAGCTAAACATGTTAATAAATTTGTTATATTTATTCTTATTATTGCTTACTGTACAAATTAAAACAAGAAGAACGGTTATGATTTTCAATGTATTTTAATTACAAGAACAGGTAGTAGAAAAGGAAAGGTATATGTAAACTTGACAACATTGCAAGAAACTGCTGCGTGACGTCATCCTATCACTATCGTCATTTTGATGATTTATCACAGTCAACTAGATGATTATTATAATATAGTTATCAACCGTGGTTTTCTGTGAAATTCATTTTTTTTTTTCGAAAAAAATTGTTTTTCCGAAATCGTCACTAAGTACAAAAAAATCGGCAGTAAAGTAAATAAAATCGGCACTAAAGTAATTCATTATACGACGATTTTTAAGTTCACATTTTGCCGGTAGAGATTTGTAAAATGTATGTAAATTTTAAAATGGTGCATGCGTAGTGGGAACATTTGACGTAAAAAAAAAGAAAACAGCTGATTACATTTGCTATTTAAAGAACGTTATAAAATTGTCAGATTTTGTTCAAATTTTGGGATTTCGGAAAAACTATCGCCTCTGCAACTAAAACACATTTGTCATGAAAAATAAAACTTTAGTGCCTTGATACATAAATAATAACTATTAACATTTTAAAGTTATCAAATGTGACATATATACACTATCAAAAAATTGGTAATAAAAAACTTTCAATAAAAATTTTTGTTGTAGAATATTATTGAATGAAGATCAAGATATAAGAAAAACCTAAATATATCCCTTCAAAAGTGTAATTTTGATTAATTGATCATGCTCAAAATTTAATCAAATCTTCGGTATTCCAAAAACCCTAACACATATCTATAGTATCGTATTTTAAGTTGAATTTAGACGTTTTACTTAAAGGGGGGTATGGTATAATGGGTTGAAAAAAAGCATTTTTGAGAATTTTTTTAAAAGATACTATTAAATTTCATTTATTATTTTTTTTCATATATTAAAGTAACATTTGAACAACATTTAAAAATTTTGTAATCAAAAATATTAAAAGATACGACCATGGCAGTGAAAAGACCGATGAAAAATTAAAAAAAAAATTCCTATGGACAAGATAACTCGGCCGCAAATCATCTGTAACACAAAAAATTGGAAGATTTGATTAATGTAGAAGTACATCTAGTCGCGACGATGTCTTTTTATTTAAAAAAATTTTTTTCAATTTTTTCGTGTTGATTGAAGCCAAAAAGTACGAGTTTGTCCCTAAAAATGGCACTATTTTTTAGCTAAAAAATTGGTCTCAAGGAAAAAAAAAAGGTCGTTGCCACCTAGTAAAATATACACTGTAAAACGGTGTTCAATTTCAATCAAATTGGTTTAAAAGTTTTTGAGATATCGCGTCCACCGATGTCAAAAAAGTCGTTTCGAGAAAAACGCGTTTTTAAGTTTTAAGCAACGAAAATTGGTAAAAAAAATTTTTGTTGACTCTTACACTGAATCGTCGATGCCAGTTCCATACAACAAGGTACCTGCGGCACTTGCAATGTCCATGGCTTCCTTTTGCTCCATTCTTTTCATCATCCTAGCCTCTTTTGGCTGGAGCGCAGCTTTCTTTTCGGATTTGTCGATTCTCGTTTCATCAGTTATTTTAGCGTATTCATGCGCACTTGGGCCGACGCTGACTTTGATTTCTTGAAGCATGGATAGGAGTGCAAATTGCCTTCATTGAAAGTGCAAGCAGCTATATTTGCCGCAATTTCAACTAAATTACAGCTGCTGGATGAAACTTTTGGAGCGATCTTCCAAATGAGTTGATTCAGACGCAACGTTGTAACAGCTCACCTTTACTTAAATCTTCATAAATCGGCTTCATGGCTTCTAGTACTACATTTGGAAACGCTTCATAATCATGCTGGAAATTTTATACTCCAGTGGTGGCCAAAGTTCCTTGATAAGCGCACCACAAGTCAGGGCCGGTCGGACACTTATGATGCTGTGGATTTTTATTTGTTGATTGGTAACGGAAGAAAGTCGCCCAAATCGCATTTTTCATTTTTTCCACTGAATCACAATTTCGTCTGATTGCTATGCCATAGTAAACCGGTAATGTATCAATTATTTTGCCGGTAAGTTTTCCTTTGCCAGAGACTTTTGGTTTTTCTAGTTTGGCCAGCTTTTTTCCCAGTTTTTATTTTTGTGTACATAGTTGTGTTTTTTACAAGATCACGTAGCCGTTTACCCATCCTTTTTGAACGTAACCAACGCATTCTTTTTTATTTATTATAAAATCTTTACCGTATGGATAAGATTGAATTACGCCGGTGTACGTCTTGCTATCGCCGTCGCCGATATAATTTTTGTACTTCGTCGTACTGTTCTTCGGATCGTTCAAACATTTCTTTTATTGCGGATACTTCCATATTTCCTGCAGCTCCAGTGTAATTAGCTTGACATTTCAGATGCTCGGCATGCCAGTCTTGATATTCCATCGTATTTAATCTGTTCTTCCAATTTTTGCACATTTGACAGTACCCACTTTTCACAAATATATCTAAAATTTTTCCAGTGTAGTATCCTATCAATGAAGAAACACTTATAGGGAAGAGAAATGTCACTTTTGCCAGGTGCCATCGCCGGAAACAGTCAGATCGCTAGTATTTTGCGCTCCACTTTCATCGCATGTTTCTTGTTTTTCTTGTGCTGCAGCTGAGGAGTAAAACGTATTTGTTACGGTTTTTATTTGGTGATTCATACTTTTTAAATAAGAATTATGCACTACTTTACTTAAAAAACTACTTGACAGATCCATAAGACCGCAAAACTTGTTACATCCTGCTAAGCTTAACTTCCGGAACGCTCATTTCGTTGCTTAATTTAATTATTTTGGCCGATGCACTTGTGGTACTTACATCCTTTTTGTTTTTCGTTGGACTTGGTCTTTTTCTGGGCCTGTCTAGCCTCACACAACTCTGCTGTCGATCCTCTCTTGAAATTTTTTTTGGCATTTTTTCTTGAAAATGTTACTTCAAAATTATACGAATAACTGATAAAATCAAGAAATATAGGACCGAGTTTACTAACGTCAAAATCGTTAGAAGTCAAGGCACGCTCTAAATTTTGAACGAAAATGAGCAACTGCTCCGGTACCTACCAACCGCTCTCGGCCGGCTCAAACGGGCAGAACGCGCGGCCAATTATCTTAATGAGTTTTACTCTGAATTACTTGAAATTTTCACAAACTGTTCCTAAGGAGCTCTACTTTTAAATATAAAATTTTCAGAAAAACGGATTTTCAAAGTGCTTATAGCATAACCTCCCCCCCCCCCCTTAAGTTGGTCCTTGTCACTTCATGTGACGTCGTCAAATAGAGAAGTGGCGTTATTGTTTGGCCCGAGCAATACTTCCATATATTTCAATGTAACAAATCACGGGAGTGAATTTGAAATTTAGGAAAAATGACAATACTGTATCGTATAAGTTGAATCCCCGATTACAAATACATAAAAAGTTTATCAATATAAATTATACCAAAATTACACTTGCATGTATGTGTTTTCAACACATAATTAAAACTTGCGAGACAAGGTATTTATGAATCAAATCATAAACGAAGAACTGCTGTAAACTGAAGTAAGCGTTTGTCATACTTTTAAATATTGTTTTTAGAAGCAATCGTGTAAGTTTTCTCCAGAACTATAACATATTTATACAATTATGGAATTATCTAATGCGATCACGTTTGCAAATGGCATTAATGAGTGTGGAATCTGCTACGTCATTTACTTGTACAGCTACCCACACATCCCTACTACTGTCTTTCTCTAAGTAAAACCATTGATTATAAAATTTTATAATCAATGATAAAACGTTCGTTAAAAAAATCGTCAACGTTTGTTTTTTGTTTTCTATTTAGTAATTGCATGTTATTTGCTATGTACGAGCAGAACAAACTCTAGAAACGGGTAATCTAAGAATGTCTTAAGTTGATGAAAATCAATTTTAGCTTCTATGTATAAATATTGCCTAGAAAAGTACAGGTTTAGAAAACGGTTGTTGAAATTAGACCCTTTAAAATTATAGATTTTGAAATCGTCACACAATTCCCCATCGCTTGTAATAGTTATTTAAGGATGTTAACAGTCGATACATTCCGTGTTAATTATTAGGTACATTTTTCCCGCTGCCGTTGAAAATTTCCTCATAATTCCTCAAAAAATGATAAGTTTGTTTTAGTTTGGACGGTCGTCAGTCTCATCTAAGTTGCCCGAATGTGCGAATAGGTAAATCAACTTGATTTACTCTTTTTATTTTTCTAGGAATGTAAATGACAATATTTACATTCCGTCGTCAAGGGAAATAATCTTTTTATAAAAAAATTGAGTTCTTTTATAGAAATAAAACAATTTTTATTCCGAACGGTGGTAACACTGATTTGATATTAAACGTCAAAGCTGTGGTTACGTTCGTCGTGCGTTAATTTAATAGTAATTAATTATTCAGTAGAATTATTTATCATCGGATTCACCGGTTTAGGTATGACTCATCGCTCAAATTGTGTATGGATCAATCCAGGCTCGTATGTCGTAACTAATAAATAATTCCTACTGTAAATTTTTGTGTAATCTGTCAATTCAGTTTGATCAGCTGTTTCAAACTAATTAAAATAATCATAAATATGTTTTCGACCAGAAATGTTCTGATTTTTCTTCATTTTTTTAGAATTGTGTCATTGAATAAAGGTTGTGGGAAGTTATAATAATTATAATTTATTTATATATTTGTACAGTTGGAAATGTTACATTAATGTATGCGAACAAGATGTCCACGTATAAAACTTCTTAAAATAATAATTTTACTTTTAGTGTTAAATGCAACGTTTAGTTTTGAGGTACCTATTTAACTGAAATTTAACAATTATTTGATTTAAATACAGTTTTATCTACTCAGAGTGGTTACTGTATTGTGTACGCAAAATCAATCAACGTTAATAAAACTAATTAAAAAGGATCCGATCTAATCAGATTCATCTGCCCCATATTCCGAATTTGAACTTTGATTACAACCTATACTAATAATTAAGGGTTCCACAAGTTCAAACCGCTGCTCAATATCCCACCACTTCTTCATTTGCTTTTTCAGCATTTGTTGAATGCATTTCGTACCATCTATTCTTTCGAGGGATTGTTTCCACACTTCTCTACATGTTCATCGGTGTACTGTGAATTCAACTCTCAATTTTTATTATAGTACTCCTTGCGAATTAGCCCAAATTAATTTGATTGGGTTAAATTGGCAATGATACGGAGGTAATCTTAGTATCTTATGGCCGTTTCTAAGTGCAAGCTTAATAAATTTTCGGTTTTGGATTTTCGTTAACTAATTGTAAAGTTCTCGTTTTAACATTTTTGATCATGCATTACATTATGCTTTAATAAAAAATGTACACAAATCATGTTTGGTCGAGGAAGCATTGGGTATTTTTCTTTTAGTGTTGAATGGTAACTGGCGTTGTCTAATATAATTAAACTAGGTTTTGTTAAATTTGGTATCAAATCATTTTCAAACCATTTCTTAAACAAATCTCCACACATGTCACCATGATAATCTTCTTTTGGGGATTTAGATGAAAATAGAAGTGAAGCATTAGAAATAAAGCCGTTCCAGTTTCCTGCATGTACAACAATAAACCTAAAACCAAAAATTTATTACTTGTAAGTATAAAATCAGGGTCAAACATTTTGCCTTCTCCAAGTGGCTTTTCTTTATGCTTTGTTTAGAAGCATCATGTCAACTCCTTTTTGGTGAACCTCTACTAAATATCCAAGTTTCATCCTATATACAGGGTCATACAATGCAAGATCCTTCTCAGTAAAATATTCTCGTAAAAATCTAACACGACTTGCTGCAATGTGGTTTTGTTCAAATAAACCACGTCTGCCATCATCAAGTTTAAAGGAAAATCCAATATTATGTAAGAGTCCACTTTTGCTAAAGTTGAATACACCAGCGGTAGCAATTTCATGTTGCAATGTTGCAACAGTAATATGTTGCCCTATATTATTCATAATTACTTATAAAAAAACTAATTTGAGCAATACTTACGTTATTATGCATATTATAAATTGTACGTTTAACCACATCTTTCACGAAGTTATCAACGTCACAAGACTTTGACTTCCTACGTTTTGTTTTGGCACTACAGGTTCTTCGTTCTCCTTCACTTCATTTCTTTTTTTTTCGAAGATACAGTATTTATGTTAACGCCACATGCTTCTGCAGTTCGCTAATAAATGAAGCCGTAAGATGAAATAGTATTTTTAATTCATAAAATACCTGCATAACTGACGTGAAAGGCAACAATACAGCACCGTTGTCACGTTATCGCATAAAATAGTCCATTACTTTCATAATGACTGCTTCGGTTTCCAATTTCTTTGGCATTGCAACTATTCCTATGCTATCATAATAATCATTAATTTTATTGTTAATACCATGTACTTACTTAATCTGCCTCGATATAATAATTGATTAGTATTGAAAAATACTGAAAGGAAAGATGAAAAAATTCGAAAACGGTGTGGCAACTTGAAGTACGAATGTAAGGTTATGACAATGTAAACAAAGAAAATTATTCGACGTACGTTTTCTTGTTTGCACATAAAATAAACGGCACGACATACGTTTCTCAATTGCATTTTGCTGATATTTTGATTTACAGAAACAGAAAACTGTGTCACGTCGATTATCATAGTTTACTGCAATGAGTCATACCTAAAACCCGGTGAATCCGACTATACTTATTTTTATTTGAACTCATTTTGTTTAATTAAACGTATGATAAATGTTCTAATTAAACTTAAACTAGCATTTAAACCAAAAATCAATGAAAATATTAACACCTAGAAATTATACTTAAAATTCCCCAAATTTAAAAACTCGCAAAATTTTATTTAAAAATCAATCTGGAAGCCCAAAATAGAAAAAATAGTATAAAGAATTCGTTTCAGAAGGCATTTTAGCAACTCGTACTCGTCTTATAAAGTGCGTCTTAAACTACTTCTTTAATATACTATTATCTTTCCTCATATTCGCATTTAAATCGTTATGTATGTACCTAGATGTTAGATATAAATTTTAAATAATTACGATTTCCAAAGTTTACCCTCAAGACAATTAAATTCGGTAACTTTACGGAATCAAAACTCTTTTGAAGAGTAAAAATCTATAATAAATCTCGCAATTTCACAACTTTTTCTCATCAATGAGATAATTCAAAAAATATTCAGCATTTTTATTAAACTATCAATCAACTCAAGGTGTTTTAAAATTAGATCAAAGTTAATTTGAATTTGCGTGTTTGTGATGTAATTTATTCCATAGCCAAAAAATTATTCTCGATTGCCAATTAAATAGTACTAATACAGTTTGATTAGAATGGAAGACGAAAACGTTGATTTAATAATTTCCTGTATGATGAAAATAACTGGAGACAAATTTTAAAATTAAGCGAAGAAGCGAGGGAACCAATAACAACAAGGTTATTGTGGGTATGGCCGACTACAAGAAATTTAAAATTTATGAAGAGAAAATTAATTGAAAATCAAATAAATGGTGTTATTTCGATTGGTTGTGGAACTGGACTTTTAGAGTGGCTGCTACATAAATATACAAGTAAGTACTTACCATTATAAGCAAAAATAGTACTTACGTATTAAAATAATTCTTACTCTGAATGTAGATTTTTCCGTAATTGGATACGAAGTGAATAAAGAATGGTGGACTAGTAAGTACTCTATGCCTCAGTTTATTGATGTTCAGTTTGTAAACATGCCCCCCAGAAGTGAGTACTTACCAGAAGATTACGCCTTGCTGTTCTGTTATTTTAATAACGGAGAAGCTTTTCAAGAGTACATCAGTGTCTATAATGGAAAGCTGCTATTCATTGTTGGTCCGGGAAAAGGTCGTGGAACCCATACTAATCCTGATCCTCTCAAACCCAATCTTAACGATACATGGAGGTTGTCGACTTATGAAGAAGTAGGTGATACTAAAGATATTATAGCTGTATACGTCAAGAAAAATTAATAATTACATTCCTACACATTTTCGGTTTAACCTTAGAATATTTGAAGAATAGACTTGTGGTAGAATTTGAACTTCAGTACCTGTACCTATTGTAACGAAAATGTATTATTACAAATTATCAGAATCGTTGAGAGTTTTACAATTTTATTCAATTTTAGGTATTATTGGTTTTTTTCAAGCAGGTTAAACCATATTGTTTTCTATTTTAAGAAATACAAGTGTTACACTTTGGTAAATTAAATAAAATGTTAAGTTGAAAATAAAAATAATTAAAAAGCAGGCTGATAAATATTTAATATATGTGTCAAAATAAATAGATGTACCTATCATATAAAAATTTGAGCTTGCAGACTACATCACATAAGAGTTATTGCTTCATCCAGTTAAACATTCATAATTTAACAGATGAAGCAATATTATATTACAAATCTGAAGGACATCTGAAGTTCAGCAATGTTTTGTATTCTTGTCTTGATTATCTGTTTTTCCATTATTTTGTTTTACTATTTCTTTAACCTACTATTATTTTCGTCATTGTCGTGACTGGCGGTTGGACCGGTCCATTATATGTCGTCATGCAATGGCTGTGCTGTTACATTTATGTTCTTATTTACCTTGTATAATGTTTACACACTTAATTAATATTATTACATGTGAAGGGTAAGGGTTGGGATGTTTAGATTTTAGTGGTTTTCCTAAACCTTGAAGTAAATACTTTGCCAAGACGAACCAATCCACTATTGCACACGGTTTTGTCACTACACTATACAGATTTATACTGATCTTCTGGGGCACCATACATAACACTTACATCACAATACAATATTTTTATAATGTACCATACGAATAAATAAATAAATAAGAGTTATATACGAATAATGATGGTTAGAAGTTGTGGTTGCAAGGCAATAACGAGTATGTATCATAGTTAGGAACAGCTAGGAACGATTAAAGTTGCTTTGCCGGCTGGACTGCAGTCTTAGGGGATGAGATTTAAAGTAAAGACTCTCACCATGTACTAAAGAGGGTAAATGAGATGCAAAGGTATTTAAGCGCCACCCTCCTTTCAAATTTATGCCTACGAAAAAATAGAACACTTTGGGGTTGATTCAAATTTAAAGACAAGAATTAAGAAGTTGGCTTCTTTTAAAATTTAATTCCAAAATCCGAAATCTATTTACAAAACCAGACAATGTTGTCCATGTACTATAACTTGAGCGAAAACTTAAAAATAAATTACAAGATCGTGCGAATTTCTTAAAAACTAATAGAATCCAACACAAAATAATAAAGTTTTAAAGTTTCTGACGACTTGATATTACTACTTTTTTTGTAAAAAACGATGTGTTGACGACATTTCACACTCTTAAAGTTTTTCGTTGTTGAGAAATAAAGGTCCGCATACGCGTTTTTGCTGAGTCATACTGAGAATCCTCAATTAACGAGTTTCAAAAGAATTCTCCATTCACTTGCATTATAGAACTAAACCCCAGCTCGTAATTGTTTGATTCACTTCACAAAATAACATACAAAATCATATAATGGTTAATTTAGTCACAACTAATTTTACATTTGTAACTGGTGATACATACTTCGACGCATATAATTATCACCGCAAGTGATAGTTCTAAAGGCACATCTTTCTACGTTGATACCTTCAATTTTCAAAATTTAGAACCGCTTTGTCCCTTCTTAATTTTTAATCCTTTCAATAACTAAACCAAAACTGTTAATATTATATTTTTCTATTAATTTATGTTCTGATTCAATACTAACTTGAGGGGTTATTTGCACAAGTTTATGAAAAATCTGGTGGTTATAGGACATAAGTAGTTTAAACATATTAGAGGAATATAAAAATGAAATGATACATTTTCTCGTATTATGTTTGCCCTCCCAAAGCTTCCAATTAAGTTGAAGAACTTAATATAATAATAATAATAATAATAATAATAATAATAATAATAATAATAATAATAATAATATAATAATAATAAAATGTCTTTAGCAAAATAACAAAACACAATAATTTTACATTTAAAATAAAATGAAAATTCAAATATTTTTCTTAAAATCGATCGTTCCTTTAATGTTGAAATCCAATCAACTTTGGAACCGCTGTGCTATGGCTCTAATTAAGATTTTTTAAATCTAGTTGCGCCATCAACTTTTAATAATATTCGACTTACAAAATACGTACCAAATTTTTCCAAAACACGTAATGAACAGTTGGTTGTACGACTATAAAATCTTATATCATTTGTTATCTACTTTTTACAAGGAATCAATTTTTGAAAAAAATTTACAGGGTGTTCCATTTGAAAAAATCGAGAATAATTACATTTCGCGTTAAGCAATCACCTTAAATACCATTACGCTTTTTAGAAAATTTGGTACGTATTTTGTAAGTCGAATATTACCAAAGTCGATAGCGCAACTAGATTTAAAATATCTTAATTATTAGAGCCATAGCACCGCCGCGGTTCCAAAGTTGACTTGATTTGAACATTAAAGGGACGATATCTCCAGAACGGTTGCATTAATTAGGTTCTTAAAATCTTATAACATTTTGAGTCAACATTTTTTTGCGAATCACCCTGTATGCACCTAAATATTTTTAAACTGTAGGTTTAACAACTAGGTATTACCTTGCCAAAGTTAGTTGTGTTACCTCTAATAGTCCAGGACCAATTCTCAGTCCACACACTACACACCCACCCTGTATATACTAAAGTTATGTACGCATTTATACAATTTCTTATTACTGTAAATTATTATTCTTATTTATAGTCGTGGAGTACAATTAGATAAATTCGTAAAAATATCAAAACTTCATATATGTAGGTACATAGGAATTTCACTATAGAAAAATATTGAATTGATCCACTAAGGCTATGAAATTGTCGTATTATACGTTACAATTAATTGTTATTGCGTGTTCCTTATTGTAATATTCTTAATTTAAATTTTGAAAATGAGTGTGTATACAATCCTTGAGAAAGTTCAAATGGTTAAGGGGTATACAGAGGAGATAGCTATAGAAACACTTCTACTTTGTTTGCTGCACTTTTTCGAATCGGCAGAGAAACCGCAGTGTACACAACCCTCCGAAGCAGGTTCAACAAAACTAGAAGATGGACAACGATGAAAAAATCAACATATTCAGTGCTGTGGAACTTAACCCTCATATATTGTATTCGACAACTAATTATCGACTGTGGTGTAAATAGGTATCGAGTTCATAAAATTTTAAAAAGCATAAACCAATGATGACAAAAGGGAAAAATTTTGTGAAACATGTAATACCTATTAGCTTTCAGTTCTGTATATCCACAAACAAATCGGTCCTTTTCAGGACCACTAACACATTTATAGAAAAGAATTTTTAATACGATGTAATTAAAACTTAAGGCTGATCTTACCCAAACGCCCAATTCAAATCTGCCCCTACAAAAATGCATCCAAAAATACAAAAATATTAAACAGAGAAGGGTTGCTAGTTAACCCACCTAAAATCAACCGATTGTCGCAGTGGGTCAGAGAAATCCAAAGAAACGCTCTATGAGTATCCCAAGAAAGAGGCGGAAAATGATGGGTAGAAAGATACAAGCTACGTTGAGGTAAGCATTTTATTATAATTTCTACAAATTACTTTATTTTCCATGTATATCAATAAATTCAAAACAAACGTCTCGCGCAGAACTCTTCATCGTTCTGACACTAACTGTGTTGGAAACACTTCCAACAGATTTGAATGGCATGTGTGTTGCCTACGCTGGGGTTAGCGTGTTTAAGAATTTTTTTCGTATTAGTTAGAATAAGGGTGCGTGCGGCGTTTTTCGTTATTCGCCTTTGGTAAGCAGAAGTGTGTGGTCGTTGTTAGAACTGTTTATTGTAATCTAAAAATAAAGAAAATATATAAAGTGTTAAAGTATGCTTTTAATAATTTAGTTAAAGATAAAAAAAAAAGTGCTCTGCGTTTTCGGCATCAATTAAAAAAAATTATAAAAGCTAATTAGTAATACAGCCCACAAGCTTTTCTTTTAGTAGAATAAAGTTATTCTATATAAAATTTGGTCCATCTCGACGGATTTACTAGATGATAAATTAGAAAATCGTTGTTGAAGACGCAATTTCAAACAAAGGAACGAAAGAAAAATTCCGTTAGCAACCGCCAAACCAAGGGTCTAACGGTACCTACTCGTCTATATTGTCCGAAAATAACGAAGGAAAGAAATTTACGCGCGTAAGAAATTTGTTGTACACTCATAAAATTTAAAACTTGGACACCACAATTTCTGTAAACAAAAGTTTGCACATTGTGAAGCGGGCTTAAGGGTATCATTTACAATTCTAACAGCAGGTAGTCTCAGCAGGGGTTATCTTATAGAAGGACTGTAGAATGAATCATTACACTAAGCACGTTTTAGAAAATAGGTAATTTACGTTGCTTACTTAATTTTTTCTTTAAAGAATATATTTGAAGGTATCGCTAATTAAACACCATAGCTCGATTAATTATCGAATCAAAATTTTGTTTAGGAAATGTTTACAAAATAAAATTAGAAATAATTTTGATTTAAAAACGTCTACAAGCAATAACTTTTAAATTAAATCAAAAACTAAACATGGTTATTTGGGTTGACTGATTATTACTTATTTTTAAATAAATCTAACCTACTAATTATTGTAAGTTATTAAAAAAATCATTAAACTCTCTATTCATAATATTTAGTCCTTACAAAATGTATATTTTATGACGTTTCATTTTTTTCTGTAGTTAATATAAAAAGTGAAAATAAAAACTAAGGCAATTCTTATTGTCAACGTATATATTTAGTTTTTGACAAGAATTTATTACATAATTATAATTAAGATACCAAGTTATAGTTTAAAATTAAATGAAAACTTTTTTTAAATAAAGGTATTACTATATAAATAAATATAAGAAATCAATAATGGGTGTGACCTCCATTATTATTGATACATTCTTGGAGGCGTCTGCTCATTGACGCTATCAAGGTATCAATATAATTAATATTAATCGTTTCCCATGCGGTATCAATGGCTGCAATTAGTACATTACGGTTTACTGGTATAAAATTTGGCCCTTGTTGTCTTCAGATAACAGCAAGTATTCGAGCCCAAACATTTTCGATAATGTTAAAATCTGGGCTTTTTGCTGGCCATGGTAACAGCTCCAAGTTATTTGCTTGTATCCAGTTGCGCACAACCTTCAAATATATTCTTTAAAAGAAAAAATTAAGTAAGCAACGTAAATTACCTATTTACTAAAACGTGCTTTGTGTAATGATTCATTCTACAGTCATTCTATAAGATAACCCCTGCTGAGACTACCTGCTGTTAGAATTGGAAATGATACCCTTAAGCCCGCTTCACAATGTGCAAACTTTTGTTTACAGAAACTGTGGTGTCCAAGTTTTAAATTTCATGAGTGTACATACCAAACAGTCCAAAAACAGCATATTTGCGAACGCTAATAAAGGTTGCTGGTTATTAAATGGAATGCTGAGGCTTAAAACACCGAGCACTTACAAATACCTTTCTGGGCGTGTTATCGGGCCACATACCTACATTTTTTTCATGGTTTTAAATAAAATCCTAATTTATATTAAAATTTAGATGTTTAAAAATTTGTAGTTGCCAGCACCCATCCTCGAAAACATGTTACATAATGGTGTACCGATACATTTTTAAACATCGTACTAATTTCTTAATTCAGGGCTAAAATTATTTTATTTTTGTAAATAAATCGTTTAATTTACATTGATCCCGACTCAGGTAAGTGAGCGTGCAGCGCCCTTCTAAGTTCCGTGTCCCCTCTTGATGTTTACTCGTAAATAACTGCTACTGTTTGGTTGCTTGTCGTTCCGCTTTGCGAGCAAACTCCTACAAAATCTGGCGCCCGGATAGTCTGCACCATTTTAGTTTTCAGATATCCGCGTATCAGGAAGCAGGGCCACAATAACATTATTAGTTATAATTTAAATTTAAAAAATACAATACATTCCTATTAATTTTTTTAAAACATAATGTTCTAATTTTTGTATATTATTTCAAATTTTAATTAAAATAATCGTTTAACCATATGAAAAAAGTGCAGTAGAGTCATTTTTTTACAAAGTTCAAGTTCTGGTAATCTCATTACAAACAATTGATTCACATTTGTAATTACACACAATTTATTCACATTAATACATTTGCTATGGCAGAAACTGTGTGTGTGTTTTTTTAAAACTACATATACCAAAAAATTTGCAACTATAGGTCGATCCTCAGCCGTTCGTCAATTGTAAGAGAGTATTGTTTTGCTAAAATAGGATCACATTAAAGTAATTTCAGGCAGTTCTATTGCAAATATTACGAAAATAATCGAAGATAGGTATAGCACATGTACTATAAATTTGACCTAAAATTAGGTCTTCTTTCGAATGATGCAATCATTAATCGGGTGTTCCTTTTGAAAAAATCAATTTATTGACGTTTTTTTGATGTTGATGATTAATTCCGGTAAAACCGGAAGTGTCGACAAGGAACCAAAAATTTTTTTTTAGATAGGTACAGCTTATTAACTTTTAGTCTTGAAAATTTTCAGAATTGAATTCTGACTACTTTCCCATAAATTTATAATGGAATCTCGGCATAATACCCCTGTATATAAATGATGCAATCCCATCATAGTTGTAATTGTTCTTTTTCATGCCTGCCAATGTTTTGAATATCTTTAGACCTCTTTAAAGCTGTTCGATATGTCTCAAACTGAACATATTATTGATTATAATTTCTTAGGAATTTAATGAAAGGTAAGGAAACGCATACGCAACACAAATGAATCAATAAAAAAAACGTTAATTATTATATTTCGCTATTCAGAAGCTTATGCCCAAGTTCAATAACATCAAACTCTCTCTTGGCGTTTCAGCTACAAGTACCTCTTAATATACAATAAAATACTATTTATTATATTTATTCAATTCCCTAAATCTCTTTTGTATAATTTGTTTAATACTTTATATTGTACTTTAAGTCTTACCCAATAAGAAGATATTTCTCGAATAATATCTCAAGTATACCCTTGTACTCCTTGTAATTGTACTTTTTGTCGGTGAACCAGAAACAAATGAGACAAGTACATGTCCTGATTCACCGTCTTAAATTGACACTCCGCACAGATAAATAAATAATCTTTTTCTAAACCCGGATGTTTAGTTCTTAAATGGACTTTATAAGTACTACTCTGAATGCACGCGTAATCACAATGTTCACATTTATAAGGCTTATGACCGGTATGACGAAGTTTATGTCGTCTTAAAGAATTATGATCGGCAGTGGTATATGTACAGGAGTCGCACGAAAAAGGTTTCTCGCCTGCAATTTAAATGAAATTATTTTTACTAAGCTTAGACAGTATGCTCCGTACTATTTAATACGATTTTTTAGTTAGTATTTAAATGGTACGGAGAGTACTTACTTACCAGTGTGTTGCCGTATGTGCATTTTTAAAGCACTCTTAGACGCGCCTTTATACCCGCAATAGTTACAAAGAAATGGTTTGATTTTATTGTGAACTCCGTCCATGTGTACCCGCATTTGCCTTCGATTAGAGAATACTTTCTCGCATATTGCACAAACGTGAATAAATTTATCAATTTTGTCTTTGTGTGTGATCTTGTGATTACGTAACTGTTTCGAATTTTTGAATGCTTTTTGGCACACCTCACAGATAAAGCCTTTGTGATCGCTATGAATTAGTCGGTGAATATTATTTAATTTCCCAATGCTAAACGTCTTATAGTCGCATATATCGCACGAGTACAATTCCATATCAATTTTGTGCACCCGCCACAAATGTCCGGTTAAAGGTTTCCAAAACGAAAATAATTCCGAACATTCGGGACATTTGAAAGCACCTTCCGCGTGACACTTTGCATGGTAATCCATTTTGTTGAATCTTGTAAACGTATTTTTACACATAGAAACTGTACATTTATGCAATTTCTTTTTGGTCTATGTATTTTATATACAATTTTTTATTTACTTCGACAAGAGTTGTTTTTGATGGTTCGTTTGGTGGTATCGTAATTAAAGGAGGTAACACTTCAGGTACTAATTGTATATCAACAGTTTCTTCGGAACTCTTGTATTGTACATCTTTTAATAATTGAATTTTGGTAAAAATAAAAGCGTCGCTGCTGGATATCTGAGAACAAGGTTCCTTTAGTTTATCCGAGCCGACACCAACTACTTCGTCACTATTCATAAGCTTTTCGATTAATTTCGGATCAATCTCGTTTTTATAGCACACTTCCGATTCCTTCGTCTTATCGTTTTCGGTTGCAAAGTTTTCCCAGACGTGGTAATACCTTTTTTGAAAAGTAAGTAACCGCTTGTATAATTTCGCGCAAATCTGACGTGTTAACTTTGTGATCGTACACTAAATGAGATCTTAAAGGTAATTTATGATAGAAAATATTTGGACAAGCTGGACACTTCAATTGGGTCGGTTTTGTCGACGTTTTGTTTTTGTGTTCCGTTTCAAGATGTTCCGTAATTTTTGAATCCTTAATGCACAAGTACGGACAAAGGTTGCAAACAAAATAAAGCATGTTTTCGAATTCATCCGTATTTTTGAAATTCTTTTTTTTTTAGAATTGTTTTCTTTTATATCTATAATGTTATTGTCTGGTACGCTATTCAATGTTTCGTTATTGTTTGGATTGTCTTTGATTAGTATAAAATCAGTGTGAGGTGAGTCCAGCTCTGAATTTTGAAGTACGATTAAATCCATAGATTCTGCAATGTCGGGTGTATCTTGGAGAGCTTTGTCAGGAGTCGTGGCGTCTAAAGTTGACAGTATAGATGAAACGTGACAACTTCCTATCATAGGGAAGCATTCCTGCAATAAGAAAAACAAGCAATATAAAAATCACTACTTCTCAACATTTTGAAGAATTTAGTTATGCAACACATACAAATCTCAAGTAAATTAATTTTAGAAAAAGTAAGTTTTTAAGGGTACTTAAACCTGTTACTCATTCTGCGTTAATGCGATTGGTGAGTAGTGGGTTTAATGAAAAAGTTAATTCTTTGAAAACGTTCTCATTTTTGGCATATCGTCAATAATGTTAATGTATGTAACAGTCGATAACAGTTTTATTATACAGAATTTAGAAACACTAAAACAGTATTAATGTAAACGGTGTTCTATGTAAATTAACGAGCTCACGTTCGCTTCAGGTGTAACCGAAACTACTATCTTTAAAAATATTTTAGGAAAATAGAGTACCTTGCTAAGGTACTAATATAAGAATATACTTTTTCAGATTTGAATATACTTGGCTCATTATACCAGCTGACATAGGCATAAGGACTATGGTACTAAATCAAATTCATATAAATTATAATCGAGTGAATGTGTAAAATCTGATTTTTAATTACCTATTATTGTATGATTTCTTTACAAATGTTATACAAGATACGCAATATTATCTGCCAATTACTTCAGCAATGCCCTTATTAAAAAGGTAAGCATCACCATTATGGTATCTAACGGTTGGTGCTATACAAAGCTGCGATTGATAAAATGATACGCATACTACAAATTTAGTTATTGTTTTCGAAAATATTAATTAATTTAAAAAAAAATAACATTAGGCAAAAAAATTATAGACTCAAGTTATCTACTTAAATTTCAACTACATCATGCAGAGATTGATTATTTTGATGATTGACTGTGTTTGTTGTTCAAGTAAAAATATTACGAATTAAAACTGTTTCATATTGATCTTCCTTCGGAAGGGTTTGTTCTTTATCCATGCTCATTATCTTCCTGATCATATTGATTGTTTAGTTCTAAATCTCCAATATTTCTAATTTTAATAATATTGTATAATACTGCACAGGAATAAAATAAGTATATCTGCCTTCAGGAGTATTTATCTTAACAATCGGTGTTAATCTGTTAATAAACAGTTGGAAAATGAACTCAATGTTAATTTGTAATTGTTATCATTTATGATGTGCTACGGCTCATAGTAGCCTCGGATAGTGAGCTATTTTAATCTTTTGCCACTAACTTTTGATAGCTTCCATGGGCAAAAAAAGTCTTGCTGCTAAAAATCTAACTACTGTTGACATAACGTGAAATTTTATTAAAAAGATCAAATTGTAGATTATCGTTAATTTTTGAAATTTGGAAAATTTTTCTTCTAGTTGTTGAAAAAAATCATTGTTATTCCTTTAACGACAATTCATTTCCCTCATCTCTCATTTTTTCTTTAAATGCACTTAAATTCATTATCATTATCTATTATTATTATGAAGTTAAATAAAAATTGTTTTAGCAGTTGTGTAATTTATATTAACTCATCAAAGGAAAGGAACACTAATGCAGCGTGTATTTAACAACAGAAAAACACCAAAAAACTGCACCATAACGCTTTCTCGTTATTTTACGGCTAACTTATCGTCGTCCGTAAATATCCTAAACCTTGGAGCAAATGCTGTGCCAAGATGAACCAATCCACAATTGCACACGGTTTCGTCACCACACTATACAGGTTTAGACTGATCTTCTGGGGCACCGTACATAACACTTACATCACAACACAATAATGAAAATCTACCATACGTTCTCATTAAATTCTTGATCAAATAACGATAATCGTTGTCTACCGACTTGTTAAGGGTCCTTCTGATAGCAGGTAGGCAACCCAAATTACATTATCAAAATAACGTACGTTTTAATAAAAAAATACTTGTATAAAAATTAACAAATGAAATATAAGATAATTATGATTCAGTTAGATAACCATTTCTTAATATAAAGAAAATTTTAAAAATCAAAATATACCCTTAAAGTTTTTAAAATTTAATTTTTTAATTGTAATCAAAAGCCGAAAACAAATGATTTAATATCAACGCAAAATTTAATTCAGCTTTTAAAATAATCAGGAGTTTACAATTTAAAATGTTAATATAATTCATAGGACAATATATGTATTAGAAATTTTGAAGTAAGATTCAAAGAACTTTTTGATCGCTTTTAGAAATAAAAATCCAAAGAAATAAAATTTTGCAAAACATACTTTGGAATCAAATCATTAATTAATTAATTATAAAGAACTAAAATTTTGAAGCATTAGAAATTAAAAGTCATTTAAATAAACAAGACCTTTATTTTAAATGTGCAAATACCCGAATATAGCCATTTGTACATGTTGATAACTAAAAAACAATTGTTATGTTTATCACAGTAATTTTTGATCAAGTACTACATTAACGTGTATATATACTTTGAAATTAAAAACAAATATTTTCCATAACAATACATTGATTTTCGGACAATGGTCATGATTATCTACTTAAACTATTGTGATGACAAAAATGGTTGTTTTATCAACTATTATTAATTAATTAATTAATTATTAATTTGTGAATCAAAAACATCGCTATATTCTCTTTTAAAAAATCTCCTATTATAGTTTTATTTATACTATGAAGATCAAATTATTATATTTTAGATGAAACTACAATAACTAACTGTAGATGATCAGTAGAACTTTTTATGAAATCATCATGTGAATAGTATTTTACAGTTTCGAATTATAGCTTCAGGCCCTCAGTTTTGTTAATTCGATACCAAGCAAAATCTATCAAATTTTATTTTGCTTAAATGTATGCAATTAAATGGAAACAACTAATACATGTACACTCATGAAATTTAAAACTTGGACACCACAATTTCTGTAAACAAAAGTTTGCACATTGTGAAGCGGGCTTAAGGGTATCATTTACAATTCTAACAGCAGGTAGTCTCAGCAGGGGTTATCTTATAGAAGGACTGTAGAATGAATCATTACACTAAGCACGTTTTAGAAAATAGGTAATTTACGTTGCTTACTTAATTTTTTCTTTAAAGAATATATTTGAAGGTATCGCTAATTAAACACCATAGCTCGATTAATTATCGAATCAAAATTTTGTTTAGGAAATGTTTACAAAATAAAATTAGAAATAATTTTGATTTAAAAACGTCTACAAGCAATAACTTTTAAATTAAATCAAAAACTAAACATGGTTATTTGGGTTGACTGATTATTACTTATTTTTAAATAAATCTAACCTACTAATTATTGTAAGTTATTAAAAAAATCATTAAACTCTATTCATAATATTTAGTCCTTACAAAATGTATATTTTATGACGTTTCATTTTTTCTGTAGTTAATATAAAAAGTGAAAATAAAAACTAAGGCAATTCTTATTGTCAACGTATATATTTAGTTTTTGACAAAAATTTATTACATAATTATAATTAAGATACCAAGTTATAGTTTAAAATTAAATGAAAACTTTTTTTTAAATAAAGGTATTACTATATAAATAAATATAAGAAATCAATAATGGGTGTGACCTCCATTATTATTGATACATTCTTGGAGGCGTCTGCTCATTGACGCTATCAAGGTATCAATATAATTAATATTAATCGTTTCCCATGCGGTATCAATGGCTGCAATTAGTGCATTACGGTTTACTGGTATAAAATTTGGCCCTTGTTGTCTTCGGATAACAGCAAGTATTCGAGCCCAAACATTTTCGATAATGTTAAAATCTGGGCTTTTGCTGGCCAGGGTAACAGCTCCAAGTTATTTTCTCGTATCCAATTGCGCACAACCCGCGAAGTATGAATAGGGGCGTTGTCCTTTAACAACAAAAATACATTATGAAAATGTTAATTCAACAGATCCCGAACTATTTTTGGAGAAAGTATAGTGAAATAAGAATACTTACTTGTTGGAAAATATAATCTTCGTCTGGATAAAACACTTCGACTGAAGGTTTCATAATAGTTTCCAAAATATCTAAATACGCAGCAGAATCAAGACGTCCATCGATAGCCCAACAAACTCCTGGACCCCGCGCTAACCCAACCCCACACATTCACAGAAAATAACCACTTCGTTTTTAGGACATATGTGATTATTTTCGTAACGAGTTCCTTCCATTCTAAAAACTTTTAGTGGTCCATCGTTGCGGCTATTGAACGTTTTTCGTCGCTAAAAATCACTCGATTCCAAAATTCCAAAGGTTCGTTCACATATCGCCTTGCAAATTCCAGACGACGTCTCATATTTTCGTCACTGAGAACTTCTTTCGCAGCAGCATTATACTTCTTTATTCCCATCTCCTTTAATCTTTTTTGTGCAGTTATACGGCATCCGGAAAAATGTGTATCTGCTATAGCCCTGGAGTATGTAGCAAATGGTTGTTCTGTTACGTAATGAAACAACTCGAGATCTTGAGCACGTGTAGATACTTTAGGTCTACCACTTCCGATGGCTCTTTCCAAAGTGTGTTCAAGATTCCATTTTACTCGGTAATGCCCTACGGTGCTTTTTGGTATATCTAACATACGTGAAATTTCACGCACGCTACGGCCCGCCGCTAATTCCGAAACAATCCGCGCTTTCAAATCAGCACCGAGATGAGGTGGCATTTTCACAACACTTGAAATTTTAAACTAAAATGGAATTTACATTTCTTACTTTATTTATTGGTTCACACTACCCTTCTCAAACAGTAGGTAATTGTTTATTTATTACATACTTCTAATGACCAATGTAACAACCCTTAGAGCAATATGACTCAAAGGAAGTAAATTAAACAAGCAAGGATATTCTATTGTTATTGAAACTTATTCATAAAGTAAAAGCCATTTCCTTATAATGCTAATGGACAGGATTTTCTTTTAAGTATTAAGATTACAATAGAGGACTTATAAACTTTCGAAAATATCTAATTATAAATATTTACACTGCAATTGCGCTTTTTCCTTAATAATTTCTTAGCAATAACATACACGTTCTTGGTTTTAAGTTGTCATAAATTTGATATGATATAAATTTGTGTTTCTAATATTACATCACAAACTAATCTTTATTCGCCAAAAATTGTTGCTTAAGTTGTAAAGCTTCGTACACACCTGAACAACAAACCGAGCAACAAACATAACAACGAACCGAAAGTCAAACAGAACGACAAACGATCTTTTATGATTTCCACAATCCGAACAACAAACGGAACGTTTGTGCTGTATAATATATATTTATTATTGAGAAGAGAAAATTGCGGAAAACAAGAAGATAGTGCCAACCAAATTTTTACGCACAAAGAAGAGTAAAAATTATAATTTACTTCGCTTTTTTTTATTTTGGAAATTTCCACCCAAATGATGCTAATAGGGACATCATTTTTTCTTGCATTCTTAAACACTGATTAATTTAAAACATTTTTCTTCTGTCAACTCCATAATATTACCTAAAACACAACAAACCCACAAAAGGGAGGACAAAAATAAATAATTTAATTCTCCCGCATAAGTTTGTTCGCCGTTTTGTTTAGATTCGTCCAAACCTGCAAACGCATTCGCGCGCATTTTCTTTGATGTCGGAGAAAAAACCGACAAGTTGCGGGAACGCCGCAAACCGTTCGTGGAACAATCAGGACTTGCGAATCTGTTCTAAAATTCGTACGTAGCACCGTCCAAATTAATGTTCCGATTGCCGTTCGGTTCGTTGTTCTGTTTGTTCCTCGGTTTGTTGTTCAGGTGTGTACGAAGCTTTACAATAAGCATATTAATATGAACTATATCTTATGAAAGGAGAGTTATGTAACTATAATTAACGACTTAACGTTACGTTAGTAGATTCCATGTACTATTTACACATATTTTCTTGGAACATTCGATAATTAACTAATTAACCTTCAAATATATTCTTTAAAGAAAAAAATTAAGTAAACAACGTAAATTGCCGATTTTCTAAAACGTGCTTAGTGTAATGATTCATTCTACAGTCCTTCTATAAGATAACCCCTGCTGAGACTACCTGCTGTTAGAATTGTAAATGATACCCTTAAGCCCGCTTCACAATTTGCACACTTTTGTTTATAGAAGTTGTGGTGTCCAAGTTTTAAATTTCATGAGTGTACCTGCTCTTTACCGCGCCACTATAAACCTTGAACTGTGTTAGGAGTCACGTGGCGATTACATGCAATAACCATTTTGAATGAGATTATTTGTTCTGTAACAATTGTCTGTAAAATGAGTGAATAATAAATAGAATAGGGCTTTCTAAGGTAAAAATCAATTGGGATTAAAGAACTTTGTCGACAGATGAGTAAGCAGTAAGCATCTGTCGACAAAGTTGCTTTAATCCAAATTAAGTTCAGACGTGTTACGTTAGCACGAGTCAACACTAGATGTCGCAATCTTTATAAGTCGAATAAAATTAACGCACATATATTCTCAGGCATAGTAAGTATTTTTAGGCAATATTTGCAGCTCCCGCCACTACCGGTGGCGTTAAAAAAATTATCAGCATTCATTTACTCACCTAAATTTGTTTAATTATGTAGGAATTCAAATTTTGTGACAGATTTACTGTTTTATAAGCACGCACTTGTTTTGTATGTCTACTGAAAAACACATTATTATTTATGGATTTGCATATTGCATTTATAAATCCGGGTTGGAGAAACTACTGGTGGAGTTGGTTAAATTTATTTATTTATTTAATCGTATGGTACATTTTAGTTATTGGAATTGTGATGTATGATAAATGGAAATCGTTAAATAAGAACTTGTTTTTCCGTGGAACGTGCATTTGTGACTTACATTAATATAAACAAATCGTTAATGACCTTTATTACTGAACAATTTTAGTATAGGCAACTAAGCATACATATGTAACACATCAAGTTGCCATTTGATCTGTCAATCAACTACAATATGAAAATATAAAATAAAAAATCTGTCATAATTTGTAGCAAAGCAAATTTTAGTTATAACAAATCGACATTAATTTATAGTTGTAATAAATCTTGAATTTGTTCACACAAACTTTAAGAATGTTTGTACTGTATGCAACATTCCGATGATAACACTTAAAAACATTTAAGGGTGTTCAGCTCATCTATTTTACTATTGTCTCACGCACTTCTTCAATATTGTTTACTCATCGTTCAAAAGTCAAATTCTTCAAGAAATAAAACCTATAAAAAAGGAATGGCCCGTAGAGATGTACTTGAGTTTCATGCATGATTTATTAAACATTGTCAACCACTTTTGGTGTATCATTATATTGATTAAGCAGCAATCCGTTCTCACAAAAAAATTAATACACCTTGTTTTGAAGTGATGAAAACTAAAGTATTTCGACGCAACAAAATTTAGTATCTCCATCAACTTAGTGACTTAATTAAAATACAGTTGGCAAATAAACATACAAAAGACGAAAAGGTAAAAATTGATCAAAGGCAAAGCTCACAAAAAATTTGAAACAATTAGAAATTAGGTTATGTTATATAATTAAAAAAAATGTGGCGAGTTCACAAAACGGTACTTTCCAAAGGTGCGTTTACAATAGCATATCTTCTCTAAAATTATTAAATTATAATTTTAATAAAATCACAATGTATTGTAACAAGATTCGTTCCATTTCATATCCCAATTTTAAATAATGTCGCAATAACTATTAGACAGTTAACAAAAACAGATTTTATTATTTTTTTTACTATGTCATTCAATTGACAAAACAACATATATCTTTTTTTTTACCCTATCCTCGTACGCGATGAATCGTTTTCTTTTCTTTATGTAAATCTGGTTCTAAAAGATGCCGATTTAATCCAAATTACCTTAGTTCAAAAGTTGATACAGATCATCAAAGTTATTATTCTTTATTAGTTTTTCTTGGATAATTTTCTTAATAGCTGTATTATTTGCACGAAATTGCGTACTCGGTCGTTTTTTGGGATGAAAATTCGAAATCCGTTCTTATTTTTGTGGTAGACGGCAGGAGGCGCCACCTACAACACTTTTACATTTAAAATGTCCTAATTTTTTTGTGCCTTCCTGTATGAAATTTTTATTTGAAGATTTGTATACTCCAACTTCTTCTGCTCCTAAAAGGTATACTTAATAAATGTCGCTTAATTGGATTATTGCTGTATCACACGAAATTTTATTAAATAAGTTGGCTAAGCTGTATAAGTTTAACCAAGTCAGTTTAAATTTAATTGCTTCATATGTACAAAGTTTCATAAAAATTCATTTTCAAAAAAATCGGCAGTAAAATGATTGAAATCGGCACTAAAATATTTCATTATAATACAATTTTGTAAATCACATTTGTGCCAGTAGGGATATGTATAAATTTTAGAATCGCGTATGGGTGCTGCAAACATTTAGCCTAAAACTCCTTAAGGACAAGGTAACCCCTACAACACGTAAACAACTTTTAATATGCTGGCATTTGATTATTATTGCATCTTTAAGCCTTAGGTTTTGTGAATAGAATTTACACTTATAGTAACGCAGATATTTACAAAAAATTAAATGTAAAACATAAAATCATGGTTTTCTTCTGTTTTACATTCAGTTTGTTTGGAAATATCTACTTTGATATTTAATTGTCAATTAGGTATTAAACTTCGTCATTTTATAGCAGTAAGTTGCAACAATATCTAAGCCCAGTTTCACATCAAAATTTGATCGCTGTCGAGAGAAAAGTAAAAAATGCGTAATTTCCGGTAATTTCTGAACCCATCAATTAATTTTTTTTTCTAGCATCAATATAAATACTTTTAAATGTAAATACCCTTCACAAGACCCAATACTTAAAAGATGCAATAATAATCAAAAGTCAGCTGTTGAAAGTGTTTCTTGTTTTAGGTGTTACCTGTCCTTAAAGAACGTTAAAAAAATTATCCAATTTTTCTCTCTCTCTCCCTCTCGGCACTACAGTCCTTTTTCATGACTCACGTATTTTATTTACCTCTCCTATCGCCTCGGTAACTAAAAACATTCGTCATGAAAAATTTAACTTAATGCCTTGATACATAAATAATTATTTGCTTTATTATAAAGTACTACCTCTAATTCGTCGAAAAAAATAAAAAAAGGAGTGTTGAAATTTTCGGTTTGGAAATCGTCTTATTTACAAGATGTGGAGTAATATATCTATTGACTCCATAGTACCAATATTCATAAATTAAAACTTTATATCAAGTTGACCTAATTATTATTACATGTGCTAGCGATTGTTATTCATTGCCATTGTTAACCAACATCAAAAAATGAAATAGGTAAAACCACTTTTTAGATATGTTGTGATTAATAAATCCGTAAATTATTTACCTCTTGTGCGATGTGAGACAATTCCATATTCGAATTCCAAATAATGTCGCCCGCCACAGTTGTTTCTGTTTTCATTTTCGCCCTAGTTTGTTGGTCACTGGTTCGTAAATTCTATTTAAAAAAATTAATTTCCTATCATTTATTTTTATTCATATCGATTTAGATGTATCCAAACAAAAATGTAGAATTATTTAGTAATTTGTTTTCAATCATCAAACAAATATTTACTACCATACCGAAAATCTTCACTTTATTTATACGCATTATTGCTACCACTCTTCACTAATAAACATTACTCGAATTACATTTGATTGTAAATAATTACACATCTTTGCTTCACAATAGACGCACACAAACTTTTAAGGTCGAAATAGCTATCACTAAATTACACAAAACGTATTTATGTATTGAGGTTAAGTTAATCAGTAGTTCCCAACCAATGGTAGTTGAAAGATTTTTCGATTTTATTTAGTTTTTGATAACGCTATTTTTCGTGATACCCACTTTACGTAATTAGAAAGATAAAATAACGCACGATATATTATGAATTCATGAAACAATAAAAATAAATACAGGGTGGTCAAAAATCGACTTTATGTAACAGTAGCATTACAACCTTTTACGCTTTTTAACCTTAATTTACCTTTTTTAATAATAAGTTTGTAACTTTATTAAATACAAACGTTCTAATATATGTAGATATAATCAAACATTTATGTAACAGTATTCGTATTATAGAAATAAAATATATAACGGTTGATTAAATAAACATATGAAAAACATAAGTCGTTTCTTCGATAATTATAGCCAACTTACAGCAGGCGATTTGAGATTTTAATTTTTGCTAACACTTAATTGACTATAATTATCGAAGGATCAACTTATGTAACTGCTTTTACATATCTGTCGACAAAGTTGCTTAATGCGAATGCATTTACGTACGTGATCGTTAACACGAGTCGACACTAGGTGTCGCAAACATTATTGTTTAATATTTTTTATTTCGACAATTATGAGTTCATATTCGATTATTATATGTTGTTCAATGTTTGGTGTTTAATAACCAAATACATTAATAATTTAATTTATCTTCAGGCATAATTTTTAGGTACATTATACCATTGTTTTCGGTAACAGAAATACAATTTCACTCACAAGAGAAGTAAAGCTTTCAGTTTACTCACAAACTGAGTAAATCTGACAGCTGGAGCCCTATTGCATCATAAACTTTAAAGATTTGCACTTTGCATTTTACCAAAATTTGCAAAGTGTCACATTTTGTTGCACCATTGATTTTAACCCATTTAATTCGATTGTAGTGGGAGCTGAGTGGGGTGCTTCAGTTGGTATTTTACCGTTATGTGAACACCAAGTTATGCAGTCTCAAAATCACTTCATTGATTGATAAGGTCCACTTATATAAAACCTATCATATCATATCCGTCAGACATGTGTTCCACTAAAACATAGGATATTGTTATTTGTTTTTTCATTCCTAAGTCGAGATAATTTTTTTTTGTTCATAATTATTGTATATTATGAGGATTTTACATTCTTTTTAAATATATTTGTTTACTGTCACTTGTTTCCACCAAGTTTGAATTCAACAATTTTGCAAGCAAACGTTATTTGGAAGTTCTGGGAGCTTTGTGTAAAACAATTACAACTTCTTTAAAAGTACGAATTCAGGTTTATTTATTCGTATGGTACATTACACAAATATTGTATTGTGATGTAAGTGTTATGTATGGTGCCCCAGAAGATCAGTATAAACCTCTATAGTGTGCTGACAGAAACCGTGTGCAATAGTGGATTGGTTCGTCTTGGCAAAGCATTTACTTCAAGGTTTAGGAAAACCACTAAAACCTAAATATGCCAGGTAATACAGTAATTAGATAATATTTTATTTAATTACATTTAACTTTCTTCTCAATCTACGGTGGTCATTAAAGACGAGAAAACTATTGTACTTTCCTTCCTCGCACTAATGGACCACCCTGTGTAATACCAGTTGATTCTCAAGATTATAAACTTCTACTCCATAATGTTATGTATCTAGAGACAATGTTGCGGAACTAGTTAGGATTTGTAAGTATTTGTGAGAAGGAACATTTTTCTAATAACCATAAATCGTCCAATGCAAGCCGCTAATTTTGACCATTCTGCTCTTCCATACGTTATGATCGTAACCTGGGTGTAGTATCACATGCACCATTTGGCGCTAGAAGTCTGGCTCTTAGCCGAAGCAAAGCCAACTTTAACGTAGATTGTAATTGTTTGTAAATTAACCACTGTAGAATTCAATTTGCTTAATAAAATATATTTGTGGGTTGTATATTTTTGTTTAGTTTTCCTTTAGGAACGCTGCACAACGTTGTTACAAAATCATAATTCGAATGGTGATTTCCACGATGATATGACTTTTTCTTCTAATTCACTAGTTTAAATTGACATTACCTTTACTTGCAATTTTATAGACAACTAAGTATAAGCACATGCGAAAATACCTTGACTGCCTTCGTAAATAAACAAATTTCAAATTTATATTGCTAAATGTCTACTATATTTTCTCACAACAAAATAAAAACTACGCACTTGCAATCTTATTTATGTGACACGTTTTTTGTTATTTTCGTCGTTTTTATTGAAATACCTTGAAAAAGAAAGTGCCGCTTGAAGAAATCGTACAAAATTTGTATAGCCGCTTAATTCATATTGTCAATATACACCTATATGTGCATGAAGGAGTTTACTTTTCTGTGATGAAGGTATGCGCGAAAAAATGTTTTGACACCCAACGTCAAAGTGCCGACATCAGTAGAGTGGAGTTTCTGTACAGTTTATTTTTCTGTGCCATAACTGTAGCGAGACGCGAGACCATAATATGAGGTTATGGGCGAGTTGCATATATTTTCATCTTTCTAAGAAAATTCGTACCTCGGTACGAAAGTAAAGCAGGCGATTTTTATGAAGAAACTGTACAAAGCATGCACCTCACTTTATATTTTAAGGTTTTTTGAGATTATGTTGCAGAAACTCTAAACTTGTTGCAGATACTTCTTTAGTGTTTATATTTATGCTATAAACATGTTGAACACGAATAATTTTTGCAATGTTTACTTCGTCAATTTGCAATGTTAAACGAATTATGAAATGTAATACCTGTATGAATCCGTACTCAGAATCTCAACTGAAAATGCGACTGTAAGTTTAATATGTAGTTACACAAATCCAACGCTCGATTGTTTAAAATCACAATAATCATGCCAATGTAATGTACATATTTTTCTTCGCCATTTCAATTAACACCTAAATTTGTAACTAAAACTTTAATTATTATACAAAAACTTGATACATAATCCAAAAAGGACAGCATGTTAACTTAAAACTAGAACAGAAGAAACCAGACAACGTGAAACCAAAGTTAAGCAGCTCTCGGAAGAATACCAATATCGTCTAGAGGCTTCTAACACAATACATTTTATGGTGTAGATTGTATTTAGTGCAGACTTTGAGAAGACGAACACTTCAAAATTCGTCAAGTTGATGCCGCAAAGACCGAACATGCATCATTGAAACATTGAAAACGTTAAATTTTAGAATTTTACAATACTTAGATAACGATGCTTCTTGATCGCTCCAGTTTAAGATACAAACAGATTACTGTTCAATTAGACATTGTACTAATTTGGAAAGATTCTTAGTTCAGAGAAGGCAAATAAACCATTACAACTAAAAGATTGTATCAATTGCATACTTTACTTTAAGAAAGATACCGTTTCTTGCGACTACAAAATTAAAGGAACAAATGAAGATGTTTTACAAAATAAGTTGGAGAAACAATCATTATAGTACATAATGTGGAAAATAACAATTATTTAAGTCAATACAATGAATTCACCAAAACCGCATACTTTGTCAGAAATATGACCATCTTTTTTCTTTATTTGCGACTAGCTAAAGACTTTAATAAAAAAATTCGAAAACTACTAGCATTCCATATATTTGTGTTAGATTGCAGAAATTGTTGCTCTTTCAACATCAGTACTTTTTTGCGTACCTGTAGTAAAAAAAACGAGCGTTTCGCGCAAAACTTCACATTGCATGTGAAAAGAAAATAGGGCTGTCGGGAGCTCTTGGGCTCCTAATCGAAATAAGATGCATATACGGGTCATCCCCAAAGTCCGCACCAAATGGGAAACTTATTTATTATGGGTTTTTCGATAAAAAGTTTCTCTTTATAAAAGTTTGTGCATCCTCTAAAACTACAAATACATCAACAAAATGTGGCGTAAGACGCGTAATGTACGAAGTACGAGGACTGTATAGAGAATTGAAAGAGCTTGCATATAAGGTAACTGTCGACCCATCATGCTATTTAAGATGTTTTACATGGGAGCTACCGTGGCCACCTTGTTAATATGTCGTGGTCCTGTCCGAGTGTTTTTTCTTGAGAGTGTAAGATAACTCCAAAAAATGGTCTGTATCGTTTCGGTGTTTATCACTGCACTCTAGCGGTGTTAGAGATTTTATTTTGTATTCAACCAAAGAATTCAATGTCGGTGTCAAGTAAGTTTTCCTTTTGAAAGCGTCTGGGTTACATTACATTACTATTCTGAAACCCCTCGTTTCAGATCCGCTGCATCGTTAAATAGTTTACTTATGTCAGTTAATCATCGAATCAGGAGTAGTTAAATAGTAATTAGAGTTTTAGCACGACTAAAAACAAAAATGTATTTTTCTATTTTGGGTCGCTTACACAGCTATAAAGCACCCAAATGAGTTCTTTTATAGAAAATTGAGTTGTTATAGAAATAGAACAATTTTTCTTCCGAACGGTGGTAACACTGATTTGATATTAAACGTCAAAGCTGTCGTTACGTTCGGCGTACGTTAATTTAAATAGTAATTAATGTTCAGTAGATTTATTTATCTACTTATTTTTTTTCCACCCATTTTTTTTAAATTAAACGTATTATAAATGTTCTAATTAAACTTAAACTAGGATTTAAACCAAAATTTAATGAAAAATATTGCCACCCTTGCAATTATACTTGAAAATTCCCTAAATTTAAAAACTCGCAAAATTTTATTCTAACTAATCTGAAAAGCCTAAAATAGAAAAAAATAGTATAAAGAATTCGTTTCAGAAAGAATTTTAGCAACTGGTACTTTCGAAACTAGTTCTTTAATATACTATTAATGAGAGTTACCCGTTCATATTTTCAGGTTGTTATGAGATAGGCGAAACGTTCTAGATATCGATGTTTTTACTGCGAATTCAACCGAACTCGTCCGATTGACTTTAAGCGTTTCATTTTGTCCGAACACAGATTTTTCAGTTGTGGAATATCAATTTGACAAATCGATATGGGATACAGATGGCCGAAACTCATTTTTTTTATTTAAGTACATCCATCCCCGTTGCGTTTACGTGGAAACAGATACGTTTGAGTAACGATCTGAATTTAACTCTATTGCGGGTTTACAAGATACCAGCACAAGTGTCACGAAAAGTCAACCGACATACAATTGACATTTCACGTAAAGGTTCATACCAACATGGCAATAGTTTGATCATTGTCGTAAATATAAAAAAAAACTACAATAATTGCGTTAATGGAATTCGTCGTTTTAAATAAAAATGAACTATTTTTTTTTGTATTGCACGTTTAGTTTTGGTCTGTGTCAAACGTAGGCTGTTGATTCGACGTTATCAATCAATCATCAAATACATTTTACTTAGGGTACCGGATGTGACATACTTACATATCATACACTACAAGTCCATTCGCTTTTTAATTGTTGTCTATTGTTCCTCTGCTTAAATAGACCATTAGTAAAGGCGGCTTAAAATTTGTTGTTTTGAAATACTCAAAAGCGTATTTGACCTTGTTTGTTAATTAATTTTAGCAAAGAACAATACAATGACAATATTGCATTCTTGACTATAACCGCCTAGGTGGTACTTTCACTCCGCAAAAATCAATCGTTTTCATAGGTTTTTCCTAAACTTCTGGTTTCTATGACATGTCTTTCCCCTGTCTAATTTAATCTATTATTTTCCTCATTCGTTGTGATCATCTCGATACATTGCCTACACCTTCATGTACAAAAGTTATAGTTCGTGCCTTTAAAATAGTGATAATAAATGACGACCGCATATATCATCGTTATGTTTATATTGCATGTTCAAACACAAGAACAACCAATACAAATCTGCATTTCTTTAAATTCCCTGTTAAAGACAATGACCGTTGGGCTAAGTGGATAAAGAACAGTGGAAATTTACTATTAAGTGGTCTGGAGACAAAAGTTCTTTCTACAAAAGTGTTAGATCAGCACCATTTTATGAAAAATCAATTTACAAATGCCGAAGAAAAACAATAATGCTATTCCTCTTAATCGCAGGGTATTTAGATTGCAAGAGTAAAATAGGAATTTTAGCAGGAATGATCAATTACCTTCAAAAATAATTTATTAAATGGTTTAGTAAGTCAATGACATACTAAATTAAATTGCTTAACTAAGTACTAGACGCATATTGTTCTAATAACACATTCTTACATTTTTTTAAAGAGGCATTTTTGTAACACGACATTATTTTCCTCGCTTGTGAGGAAAACGAATTTTCCTCACTATTTGTAGAGAAGAAACGTCCGTTTTCTAATTATGTCGTGGAAAAAAAAAATTAACGGTTGCAGACTCTGTATTGCATAGGACAAAGTTCAAACATACGCAAAGGGTTGAATTCAGGTACACGTGACGTCATGTGCTTAAGTCGACTAGGTTAGAAACTGTGCTATTGTACGCTGTATTTAAATTGGCAGCATCGACTTACGTTAAAAATCTACCGAAATCGACCGACACTTACTAAAACTCATGCTCGGAAAGATCAGCGAGGTTGCACGTATACACTTCTATAATCAATGGTTTACATCCAATATCGCAGATGAAAGATAAAGAAGCTGGGCCACTCGTGTTAGCAAAACGTTAGGAAGAAATGGCAATCAACAATGACTTTCAGACCCCAAATACATGTTAATGCAAAATTTAGGTTTTTTGGATTCCTAAGTTTACTTGTGGAAAAAAAACAATTAAGTTTTAAAAAGTCTTTATAAATATTACGAGTAATCACTACTTAAAATTTAAAATAAAACTTGTACGACAAACAAACAACAGTTGTGTTAAAAAAATAAACCTGAACGGTTTCAAATATCAGTCATCATTAAGGCATAATGAATATCGTCAGTGCTTGCATTTAAAATTATTCGTTGATTTGTGTCATTGCATTTTTGATCCGTTAAAAGTAATCTGGATGCGCCTAATCTTGCTATCATTGCCATAACTGTTGTCCTTGAAACCATTGCAAATGCTTCAACTGCCGCCATTGTTGATAGCATTCTAAACACCTTCGTAAAATTGGTTTCTTCTACTCCAGTACGCTCCACCTAAAATTATCCCATTAATTCCATCAAATCCTATATAATACTTGGCAATTTAAAACAAAGAATAAATACTAAATACAATTAACACTTCCATTCTCCGTTTAAAGTTCTTATGCTACATGTTTAAGGCAATATGATGCTAGACTACTTAACACAGGTGACAAGTATATTTATTCAATAATTTACCAATTTATTTATTCGTATGGTACATTTCATTATTATATTGTGATGTAAGTGTTATGTAGGTGCCCAAGCAGATCAGCAAGTATAATGTGGTGACGAACCCGTGTGCAATTGTGGATTGGTTCGTCTTGGCAGCTTTGCTTCAAGGTTTCGGAAGACTACTAAAACCTGGCAACCCTTACCCACCTATAACAGCACAGCTATTGCATGACGACATATAATAACCCGCCCAAGCGCCAGTCGCGATAATGACGAAAAAAATAGTAGGTTAAATAAATAGTTAAATAACAAGAGATAACAAAAACATCAACTTAATCTTCATCTGACAACTACAAAAATGCAAGAACAACGGGATGTTATCTTACACGTTAAAAAATGACACACACAGGCTAATTTCGTAGGTGGAAACTTTAAAAGTATCCATAAACAACATAAAGACAGGAGATAGCCTAAAAACAATTGTTTGACACGTGTGAAACAGAAATACAAACTATTACAATGGTATTACTTACGATGTAGCTCCAATCTCCGCGGAATTGAATCGTTCGTCATTAATAAAGTCCATGACCATAAACATATGTAAAGATGGCAGGTTGTTCGAACAAGCCTTTACAAACTATTCCGATGTAATACAATTATAAACACAATCTTTTAATTGCAATAAATACGAGTGTTGACGTCACGACCAATGGCAACGCGTTTAAAGAATGATTTTGAAAGACGGTGTTTTGGATATCTTTAAAAGAAAATATTTAATTCTGAACACATTATATATTTTTTGTGGTACTGGGGTTTCCTTTTACGTTTATGACTAAACTGAAGTATAATTTTCTTAAGATATAATTTTAATGAAAACACCCAATCACTGATCAGATCAAAAAATAATTTAAACAAAATGTGTAAAATTAATATTTTTCTAAATATTTCAAAATTTCAAAAACTGTGTAGGTTAACGGCCCTTTTGGCTACATAAATTATGTCCAAAATCTAATCAGATCTTCGGAATTATAAATAAGGTCTTTGAACAAAGTTTCATAAAAATCGGCTGGTTTTCTCGGAATCTTGTTTACATACGGACGGACGGCCGGCTGTCGGACATACATTTTTTTTGCTAATTATAACGTACTAACTCTAATTCGTTGGAAAAAGGAAAAAACGGGGGTGTTAAAATTTTCGGTTCGGAAACCGTCGCATAACTCCCTATTTTATTTCATAAGATGTAGTAAAAAATAATTTAGAATTATATTTTTTTTTATAAAATAATTTAGTTTGTGCATAAATAAATATTTTCCGTTTAATTAGATAAGTAAGAAAATGTGTAGTAGTTAAGTTTTATTTGTAGCGAACTAGTTTTAATGTTGAAAGGTTACGGATAATTGTTATGTGTTGAAATGAAAGGAAACGAACTATAAGTAAGACAAAACATTAAAAAAAAAAAAAATACTCGACGTTGAAGTTTTGTAAAGGGAGAAGAGGGGGAAGCGCATGTTGCGACTCGAAGTCGAAGAGTATTCTTTGAGCATTCATCATTCATGAATCCGAGTTCGAACGTTAAATTTGAGAGTGTCTCGAGAAGAAACGCAATTAAATAAAATTGTCGAAAATGTGCAAGTAATTTGTAAAATTCATCAAAATTAAAATAAATTTCAAAAAAGTGTAAGTGTAGATGTTATGTGACGCATAACTTAAGGTAATCTCTGCTGGAAGGTATTTACCAACCACCTACCATTAAATACTAGCGATACTTGTAAGTCCGCTTTACAATATAAAAACTTTATTTTGAAAGAAACCGTCTTGTTCTATTTTTTTATTTCGTGATATACCTCACTCTTCCCAGTATTCTGATGACCTTGACCTTCATCCCCGCTATTAATTCCACCATCCTTTCCTTTTTCCATCGAAGGTGATGACAATGACTGTGCTGCAATCTGCACATCTTCTAACTGATTTGTTCCTTCTTCTGGTATTCTTTATGTACCTTCAATAACTTGTTTAATAATGCAGCACAGCTTAATAGACAGGAAATTGGAATTGCTGGTGCTGCCGCTTCCGTCATGAGCCACGATATCCTTTTCTTCAATAGAAGACATGACGTTTGCTCTTCTTCGGGTAATGGCGGAGATAGAAATCACTGGAATGTGTTTCTTCTACAAATATAGCGATGGTTACTGCTGGACAAGGAGAGCTGATACTCTTTCCTTTCCATTGTACCAATTTTTTAGGTCGTCAACTTAAAAAAATGTCGTTCCCATCATTTTATCCATGTACCTTAAATAAAGAATTAACTCATAAAATCAAGATGCATATTACAATTGTAAAATAACTTTGCCTTCGTTCTTACTGGAAACCCTTGTAAATTAAGAGCAATTTCTTAGTATGGCTAGGTTGTTCATTGTTTACAATTTTTTCTACTATCTGACTGTTCGCAGCACCATCTTCAACCGACACCAATCCGGACACTACAATGGTCTTCCCAGTCTTCGCGCTTTGAATTGAATCAATTAGCCTTCCAATGGTATGATACTAACCATATTCAACTGAGCCAACTTGTGATACATTGTCTTCGCTTCAGTCTCCGTGACCCAAGTGAAATCACTAGTAGCATTGCCATCATCTTCTTCCTCATCTTTGTTGTCAGAATTGGCTCCATTATCATTCCATAACTCGCCTTCATCCGAATCATACTCCCCCAAACGGAATACGTCTTGTGGTCAACAAGCTGTCACTGTAGAGTTGGTCCACCAAACGCGCACATGTTCATCCGGGTAGAGATCAAGAATCTCCTGCACCACCGAATTGGCTCGCTAGACCCTGATGACAATTGTGCCCAATCGAAAGCGAAAGTCACAGTGATCCTTGATGTCAAACACGTACATTCCTTCACCTTCAAGCTGCTTTGGCTTCTGCTCTCCGGCGTAGGAATAATATTAAAACAATTTGACGGCGGCCACCCTCTCAGCACGATCCTTGGATCTTTAAATTCGCACGGACGACAAAGTTCTCATGAAAGAACTCATGATCGTCTAGATGATGAATTGGATAAAGCTTTACACTTGAGATTCCTTCTTTATAAGTACCGTCTTGCCACCATATCATCTAAGGCGTCTTGAGAACTGAGAGACTAGAGATGGAGGTCTAGTTGTGTTGAGCTTCGTCTTTCTCAAAGCTTTCTTTGACAGTATTGAAAAGGTTTTCTTGTTGCTAGCAGTAGTGTGGTTATTGTTTCCCCCTCTGGGAAGTTGTTATTCTTCTCTTGAGGGTCAAAATAGGTTATATCATTTTTCAATGTAATAGGCTGCACAAACAGCAATTGTAAAAACAGATAGAGTCGGCCATGATTAAAGCTCAGTTAAAATGAAATGCACAACTCACAACCCAACTGGGTAATGAATACGCAGATTTCGAATCGATTTTCATACATAATTAATCATTTCATATGTCATTATAATTATGCATTGTTACCAGCACATGGTAACCTTCTGTTACCTGAGGACTTGCTTTAACTGTGAGATTTGGTAGTACCTTGCATGATGACATAGGTAACTTTGGCACTGACTAGGAGTGAAACTAGCCAGTGCGATTTTACCAAGACAAATTTTTTGGAAAGCCAAGAATGTCTTTAGTATATGTGCCAAGTTTGGTGACAGTCGGTTCATGGACACTAATCCATAATTCAATCCAAATTCAAAGTATTGTTTTGCCCATTTAACATGGCATTAAATGTGAAAACTCGCCACCGTAGGCTGCCCGCAGTTTTCGCAAGAGATGGTGTGATTTTGTAAAAATGGAAAGCCCATGAGTGGATCTACGTCTGGGCAAAGTTTGTGAATGATCGGACAATGAGCAGATGCCCAAACATGCAACCGAAAAATCATGATATTCGAATCTCTAGACGCGTAACCTCCTTTATGCTCCATACTATAGGTCGACCACCGACAAATAGAGAGAAATGTACTGTTAAAAATCATTTAAAAAGAATGGTTGGACAAATGGGTTCCAAGTGTGATCGTCTCACGTTTGGGTGACCATCACTACGAAATCAAACATGGATGAAAAGCGTATAGGCGGCACATATACCAGCAGTTTCCAAGAACGTTAAGTTCATTTTGCTTATTTTAAATGGAAAGTGATATTTTTTATTTTATTTTATAGTTCTACGGTAAATTTTACATATAATTTGTGTATCATATACTTTATCTAAAATTAACCATTATTGAAACATTTTTATATTTTAAAAAACTTAAATACCGAGTTCTCAAGAAATAAAGGTATTTCCATTATTATTACAGTTACTGAGCTGAAACTGTAACCAGTAAAGAAGCAAGTCTTGCAAATTAATCCTTGACGTTAACTTAATCGATAACCCTGACAGGGTGTTCTAAACTCAGAAGCCAACATGCCTAACTAAAATCATTTATAAGTTGCTTATTTTAAATAGAACACCCAGTATTTTATTATGCTTTCTGAAACATATTTTTATTAAAATTTGTTTGGTGTCTACTTTCCATATACCGAAATCTAACCGTTTTAAAAATATTTAGTATTTTGTGCAATAATTGTTTTACTGCAATAAATTAAATGAAGTAGGTTGGTTGGTTGTCATGGTTTGTTTATTATATTTATTAATATTCAGTCTTGTGATGTATGAAATAAACGTTATATAACGTTCACGTTATCGAATAGCTACCATATTTGATATATTGATACATCACAAGGCTGATTATTAAAAAAAGATTGTCAAAAAATAATCGGTATGTAAATAAACAAACCAGACTCCTTAGTTTAATTTATTGCAGTAAAACAACAATTACACAAATACTAAATATTCCTAAAACGGTTACATTTAGGTATAGGGAATGCCAATAAACATGGTACCACCAAAGAAGATACTTGCGTCATTATTTTCCGATGTACGAAATAACGTATCGATCATTGTGTGAACAAGAAATATATATGTGTAAAATAAAGAGGGAAGATGTACTATATGCATTATGAATCAAGTTACTCAATTGACTTCAATTTTATTTAAATTGACGTTCTGTCAAATGTCGGTCGCTGTCATTCTTGGTTCATTCTGTATTTTTGGTTATAAATTGCTGTCAATTGTTACTTTTTAAGGTTAGTATTTCAACTGACAACCACATATCTTGCCAACACTGTTTTAGTTACTTTCTAATTCTAACTAGTAACTAAATAGTAAATGATCAAATTGACTCAGAAGTTTTTAATATTGATTCATATGTACATACTTATGACGCAGGGATCTTCTTTCCTGGCAAGAAGTTTATCAAACAAGTTTGCATAAAAAAATACATGAGAAAACATCTTAAAAATACGGAGTATTCCATTTAAAAATTTAAAATAAGCAACTTACAAATGATTTTAGTTAGGAATATTGGTTTCTGAGTTTAGAACACAATAGGAGTTGTCGATTAAGTCAACGTCGAAGATTAATTTGCAAGGTTTAGTTGTCTACTGGTTACAGTTTCAACTAGAAATATCTTCATTTGTTGAGAACTCGGAATTTAGATAAAATTTTAAAAATATTTCAAAAATGGTTAATTTGAGGTATAGCATGTGGTACAAAAATGCATCTAAAATTTACCGCAGAATTCTAAAATGAAATAAAAAATACTAGTTTCCATTTAAAATAAGCAAGATGGATTTCACTCCGGTATAACCTGAAGTGCCCCATTCATGGTATTATTTTATTTTAACTTAACGTTTTTGGAAACTACTACTGGTGCAATTTAAAAACTCTAATTCGGTCCTCCATAACTTGTAATCAAAACTCTTCATATTACACCATGTATTCTTGCAATTAAATGAATTAAAATATAATACATTCTACTAGATAGATTATTTATTAAATAAATAAATTGTTCTTCAATCATGATAGTCGCTAGTAGTTCTATTAAGAATCTCCTGATACGATTATGAAAAGTAAAAAAGTTAAAAAAGTTAATAAAAGTGTCAAGGTTTAGAATATCGTAGAACCTCAAGAAAGCCCTATAACTTTTATCACTTAAATCATTACCGTGAATATTTAAATACTATAAACGGCACGACTTACCTCTGCAACAACCGATTGTAATATCAATTTCTCTAGAGTTGAACAATGTTTAATCGCTTATACTTTAGGTTGGGTAATCATTGAATTTAAAGCTTCATTAACGTGCTTCATTGACACTAAAGTATACCTGTCCTCCTGCTCGGCTATTTCAGCAGCCCTTCTACATATATCTAGTGCACGTCTTGCATCCCCAGAAACAGAAGCGACTTTCCTGAAGCAATTCCAAGTTACCTAAATAGATATTAGAAATGAATACCTACCTACCTAGCAACAAGTTGAATTGCATCCGGATTAAATGTGTTAGTACCAGTTAAACGTTTCGTCACAATTTCTTGCAATTGCTTGTGGGTATACGCTTGAAATGTAAGCCTTGTTAAACCTAAACGACTAGTTACTCTACCCATTAGCAACCTGTAATAACTTGATAAGAAACGGATGTTCCGAGAAATTACATTTACCTTTCAGGCAAATCCATAGTGTTTGCAATGGTTACTACAATAAGTTGAGAGTTTGTTTTTGTTGGCCAATCTAATAAATTATACACGACATCCTGTCTCTTTGTACATAATATATCGAGCTAAAATGTGTCTTGGTAAAATTAATTATAATCTGAAAAAATTCGTTTACCTCATCAATAACCATGACAATTGGAGAAGATTTCCTTTTATTTTTAACAAACATGTTTTCTAGTGTACTTTGTGCCTGTTCCCATCGAATTGTTTTTCCTAACAACTGTTTTACAATTTCCACGTAAGCTTGACGAGGTTCGCTAAGTCTCATACCATTGATGTTAACGTATGTGTTGGAATTTTACCAATTTTGTTAGTTGTTGTAAGCTGTTAACCACATCAGTGACCGTTGCCGTTTTTCCTGTTCCCGGCACACCTGACACATACATGCAACTGCAACAAAATCTTATTTGGTAACGATTGTTAAATTCATAATTAACGTACCCTCCACACCCATCCAAAAGTTTTCCCTTCAAGAAATTAGCAATCCCAAGATATTCCTGTTCTCGACAAGGTAAACCTTCAGGTACGTACGAAACGTGCAATTGATTCCTAGCTATCGACAGTGGAGTGTTATCCTTAACAACAGCTTTTTGTCTAGACTGAACTGAAGGTGTAATTACACCGTCTCTAACTAACTTAGCCCTTGCCGAAGGTGTATCTTTCGCTCTAGAAGTGCTGGTATATTGTAAACTTTTAGGCGTCTGCAACGAAACCTCGACTTCTTTTAGTTGTTTCGTTGGTGTTTGTCTGAAAGTATCAAAATTAAAACTCAAAACATATATTAAATCAGAACTGATTTACCTTAAATTACGTTTTACTCTAGTTTTTAAAAAAAATTCATCTTCATCTTCAACTTCTTTTAGTTGTTTCGAAGGTGTTTGTCTGAAAGTGTCAAAATTGAAACAAAAGACATCTCTTAAAGCAAGAACAGATTTACATTAAATTACGTTTTACTTTTGTTCTTAAAAAATCTTCGTCTTCATCTGAAGTGATATCTTTGCAACTAGCATTTGGTTTCTTATTGTTTTTGTCACGTTCAACCGCGCTGCTGTCTAAATATCTTACAGAAGGTTTTATTGTTCTCCGAGATTTTCGAATAGGCAATTCTACCACACATTCATAGCTAGCGTTTTCAAATGTTATCGAATTCTTGGCGGGCGTTTCTTCGGGAAGAAAACGCCTAATGCGATCTTCTAAAACAGAATCTTTATAATAGTACATTGCTCGTGACCTAAATGTCTCATAAATTACAATCATTTGCTTACAAACATGAAAACTCGCTGTTCAAGTATATTCCCCACAAAATGAATTAATTTTAATTTTACAAAATATTGGTTGTAGCAAAACAAACCCACTCATCATTAAAAAAAACAAAGTAGCGCTAAAGATACCGCAACCACTAGTATACAGATGACTCTTACAAAAATTTACTAGTTTCTTATATTGTAGCACCGAACAATAAATGCGATACATATTGAATTTAATTACAACAACTGGACATCTTAAGATTGTAGAAACAATATAATAAATTGTTTGAAGTATTACAGTGAATTAAAATTACAGCACTATCTATAATGTAGTATGACCAAGTTTGATGCACTACTTTTCTGCTATCCATAGTTATTTTACTTACGACGCTACCTATTGGCCAGTGTGAATAAAAATTCAGTAAAAGCTAAAACTTACATTTTCCTAGCAAATATGCTTAATTTCCAGTGAATAAAAATAAGTAGTAGCTTTTACTAAAAATGTCATTAGCAAAAGCTAAAGTTTTAGCATTGTCTAAAAATGGTGTGAATAGAAGTAAGCAATTACTAAGAATATTAAGGTAAAGCTTACATTTTTGCAAGCTTGTTAGACCTTGGCTTAAAAATTTAGTATTGTTAAACAGTTTGGCAGAAATGGCTGGATTTATGAATATAAGATCTGTAAAATTTTATCCCGAAAGAAAAGAAAGTCGTGCCGAAGAATACCACGGTCTGTATAGATTTAGTGAAAAAAATGTTGAGTGGATAGCTAACCATTTTTTGGAGCCAAAAGTGGAGACTAGAGGTGGTGCATTGAGTCCAAAAAAACAGATGCAAATATTTTTGCGATTTCTAAGTGATCCTGGATTTCAAATAGGGATCGGAAAAGAAGAAGGAGTTCATAGACCAACAATATGTAAAACGATATCTCACGTTTTATCAAAAATAGTTAAAAAGGCAGGAATTTGGATTAAATTTCCTACAGAAAACTCGACTGACCAGGCAATCAACGAATGGGCACAGTTGTATAGATTTCCTGTGCTTTTGGTGCAATTGATTGCACTCATGTACCAATAATAAAGCTATCGCTACATGGTGACGAGTATATCAATAGGAAAGGCTGGTGTAGTATAAATGTGCAAGCAACTTGTGACGGAAAAGAAATGTTTACATCCGTAGATGCTCAATGGCCTGACTCGGTGCACGACAGTCGTATTTTAAGAAGATCAAATATTATTGGTAAGATGAGAAGACGTCAACAGAACGGTACGGCATAACACCATGGCTATTAATTAACACCGTATAGAAACCCCACCACACCTCAAGAAATAGCGTATAATAATTTACATAAAAGAGAGCGCGTTATTATAGAACGCTGTTTCGGACAACTAAAACGTTGATTCCCTGTTTTGCAACATCAGATACGATTGAGTCAGTAATCGGAAGCGCTGTGGTTCTGCATAATGTTGCTAAGTATATAAATGACCAATTACCAAATGACGAAGAAGAAGTAGCCGCCGAGGATCACGATGGTGAAGAAGTTGTGGAAGATAATGAGCTGAATAACGACCGTCAGCGTGGTCAACAGAGACGACAAGAAATAAAAATATAATTTTTCAATTGCAATTGTAAATATACTACTAAGTACGATACCATATAATATCAAAAGACAACATGAATATTAATACGTAATAAGTAAAATAAACAAGATACTTGAAGGAGGATTTTTTCGACAAGAACTTTTTCAGACAGTTATGCCTCCTCGAAAGTATTCCATGGGCCACACTGTATAATGTTATATTTTATGGTTTTTATTATTTTTGAATTACTTTTTAAGTAGGTACCTTAATTTGAGTTAAGTTCATTAATTTATTTAAAAAAAAGTTAACAACGAAAACAATTTATTCATTTACTTACAAATTTCTGAACAACAAATTATTTATTTCTTCAAATTGGTTTCCATTTTCTTTTTGTAATTTTTCCAACAATAATTTTTCCTTTTCCTTTTGAACCCTTATTAGTTCCAGCTGTTCCAACAATACTTAAGATCTTATTGGTTCGTCCTTCGAGTTGATTAATTGATCTTGATGTTCTGCCAAGTAGGTGGAATTGCCCTCTTGGACCCTTTAATTGGAAGGTTTTTTTAAAGACAGGAAAACCAGTACTGGTTTAAAAAAATTTGGCGACGTTTCGCACCCTGATGTGGTTTGCGGGTGCTTCTTCGGGCCAGTGCCAGATTAGTTTTCCTTGGATTACATATAACGGTGTTGTGTTTAAATGTTGCTGTGAAGGCGTCCCTAGCACAATTTTATCAACAGTTTTTTTATATGGTATGTTAAAATTGTGCTAGGGACGCCTTCACAGCAACATTTAAACACAACACTGTTATATGTAATCCAAGGAAAAACTAATCTGCACTGACCCGAAGAAACCAAAATTCTTTAAACCAGTACTGGTTTTCCTGTCTTTAAAAAAACCTTCCAATTAAAAGGGTCAAGAGGGCATTCCACCTACTAGGCTATCAAGATCACAAATCTTAGGTACAACTTTTGTTGGAATTTTCGTTTTAAAGTTATATTAAAAATAAAAAACTCAGGTAAATACATGTGTGCACAGGTAACCACAGGTCCCTTTACGTGGAGACCGTTTGCTTCATTAATAGGGGGCCGTTCAAGTACTACGTAAGCAGATTTATTACAGTTATTTACCCATCTCCCCCACAACCCTTTGTCTTCAAAAGTAAGCAAAGGCTTTTGTCCCCCTCCCATGCGTAAGTAAACATGCAATTTTCTTTTAATGTATTCTGTTTTTTTTATTGATTTGTGAGCATAAGAAATAAGAAAATAGATTTAAGGTAGAGGACTTTAACGCACTGTACTTGACAAGTGGGAATCCCCGACAATGCGTTTCGTTTTCAAACATAGGCAATGTTTCCATACGTGTAAACAAGGAAATAACTACTGCTGACGTAATCACTATCTAGACTTCCCACCAACCCATGTCATCAAAAATAAGCAAAGCAAAGACCCCCACCTCCCATAGTGCTTACGTAATACTTGAACAGCCTAAGTACTAAAAATGTTAATTCAATAAACTCTTGGAAGAGCCGGGAAGAGCTAAAAAATGGTAAAACTTAGTTAAACTGTGTAGTGTACAGACTGGTCCAAAAGAACCCCTTTGAGAGAGAGAGAAGAGAAAGAAAAAACTAAACTGCATGTAGAGAGCTGTAAGAAAGTGAATGTCGAATACTGTACATCGATTTTCTTCATCTTTTGAACACCCCTGTAACTCTTTGATTGTTGAACACATTTTCAAAAGAATCAATGGTGTCCCAAGATTATTGATAAAAACAATGAGTTGAAAGCTATAACGTAAACGTGTATTTGCTGTTATGGACCGTCCTATATATTTTGAAATTCGTTATCGAACTAAAATTCCCTTTCCAAATTATACAGGGTTATTTATCCAACCCATTCATTAACAGTTTAATTAGAAGTAATTTAGAAACGTCTTTAAAAATGTTGGTTAAGTTTGGTTTAAGGTGTACTTTTTTCTAAAATATTTACTGTTTCAAAAAAGACCTAATTACTCGAAAATGGTCAGGAATAGGTATTAGACCGGGAGGTAGCAAGAAAATTGACATATGATTTGCCCCACGACAAGGCTCTTGTAACTATAGTTAGTTTATGTTAAATTAAGTAAAGTCTTAGTACAGTGTTCTTAGTAACTTTAACGTTTTAATTTTTTTACCGGCAAATTTTTCATACAAAACATAACTACAATTTTGAAGCAATTCCTTTTCTTCTATCTAAAATAAAATGTCTTAAAGTAGTGAGCACATTCGAAAATAAAAATGGCAATAAGGGCATTCACTACAGAGCGATTCCTTTTCAATGGAAACAAAATCTAGTAGGTACTAATCAAAATTATAACTCCTAAAATAACTTTAACGTTAAAATGATATGGTCATGTAGTAAACACGTAATAGTAATATTTCTTGCACGAAAATGTAAGATGATCGTCAGGTGTCACTTCCCCTTGGAACGAAGTCTTGAACGTTTAAAAAATACATGTTTTTGGAGAATAGTGATACTTATATTATATCAATCAGGAGATAGCCAAAGTACAAAACGCAATATGCCATACCGATATGGCGACGGCAAATGTCCGTCATACCGTCAAAACATCTCACTTTCTTAACGTATGGTGGACATTGGGCGTCATCATACCGGTATGGAATATTGCGATTCCTGATTATTATAAGTATAACTATTCCCAAAACATGTATTTTTACACGTTCAAGACTTCACCCCTGGGAAGATGGCACCTGACGTTTGCCAAGTCCGCATCTTCGTGCAAGAAATATTACTTGCTAACTTTCCCCAGAGCCTTGACGTGGGGTAAATCATACGATTTTCTTGCTGGTTCCCGGTCTATACAGGGTGTCCAGAAACTCTCCTGACAAACGAAGACCGGAGATTCCTCAGATAATTTTAAGACAATTGAACCCAATTCACCTAGTCCGAAAATGCTTCCTAAGGGAGCTAGAGCTCTTGAAAATGGCGCCTTGTAAATAGTTTTTAAATACCTCCAGAATGCTTCTACTTAGAAAGGCAAAAACTGGTATGCTTGTTTAGCCTTCAGAGATGAATCGATTCCATCAATTGCGAATTTCTAGTACCGGACATAGGCGTCCGTTTTGGGTACGTCAACGGTTATTTTAACGCCTAACTTTTTTGTCTTTAACTTTTAAGCATTTGTGACACTAGATTATTAAATTTTCAGGTATTCTAGTACTAAACGGTATTCTAGTACTATTACTTTAAGTCATTAGGATACACTGTTTTCTAGAAAAATGGATTTGAAATTTTTTGTTTTTTTGTCATTAAAAAGTTAAATTTATATTTTTGCACTAGTTGGCTCTGAACTGCCAACAAAAAGTAAAACCTACGTTTTTCATTGTCAAATTGTTGTCAGTTCGCGAAGTTTATCTTTTAATTTTTTACTTTACCAGGCGCCATCTTCAAAGAGCTCTAGCTCCCTTAGGAAGCATTTTGGACTAGGTGAATTGGGTTAAATTGTATTAAAATTATCTGAGAAATCTCCGGTCTTCGTTTGTCAGGAGAGTTTCTGGACACCCTGTGTAGGTAACCTTAACACAGTTTGAAACATAGTATTAAGTCTAGTTCATACATATTACTTTTTGCTTTTGAGTTTAGAATGTCACGTCGAATATAAAAATGAAATAATATATGGAGGTTCCATTTAAAATAAACAAGTTGACAAGAAACTTCCGGTTTAACCTGAAGTGACACGAAGTTGAAAAAATTTTAGAAAAAAGTACACCTGAAACCAAACTTAACGAGTTTTCAAGTTATGGTTTACCATGTACTAATCAAAGTTTGACTTATGATTTAACGTTATCATTTTATTATTTTGCATAGTCTTGAATTTATTTAGATTCCTCAAACATTTTCTTGAAGCTTACAAACAATATCAGTTACACATGTTCACTAAATAAAATTGAAATTATGAGGTAATTCTAACATCGGATTAGGGCCTGTATTCAAGCACAACGGTTGATCAACTAAACTAAAACCTACACTGAATGTATGTTCAACAAAAGTAAGTTCTTGAGTTAGCAGAAGACACATTCACATTAAAATACGAAATAGTTTACCAGTAAAGTATTTAAAAAAAAGATATATTACCTGATTTTGCATTTCCCGTTGAATAATTTGTATCCGCATATCTTTGAGGTGTCCTAACAGTTCTCCGCTGCCTCTCTCTGCCACCTTCAAATAAAGACGAATCTTTAACTTTAAGTTTAGAAGACGGTGTACTTCTATCTGACGCATAAAATTCCTTATAAGATTTTTTTTCTAAAGTTCTTGTCGACCGCCGAACATTGATTTTTGCTGGCGTTCGAAGTGGTGTAGAACACTCGTCAGATTGGAATTCCATGGCGTTACCATTTAATTCAATTTTTCCTTCCTTCGACAATTCTATTTTATTATCTGTCTTTTGTATGTGTCTAAGCTTAATAGGCGACTTCATTTTAATTATTTCATCTGTTAATACTGTCGGGCAAACTTTAATGTCCTTTACTTTTAGTGTCAGTTTTATCGATTCATTATCACATTGATTGTTTACAATTGAATAAGAAATTTTAGAAGATTCGTCGAAAGAATCTACCAATACGCGCTTAACTGAATTTCTTTTTGTACAGATTTGATTTAAGTTCTTTTTCTCGGTCGACTTTCCGTTCGGGCTTAGTTTCAAATTTTTCAGCGTCACCCTAAGACTTTTAAATTGTCTCGAGTCTGTGTCAACTTCTGATTCCGAAGAATCCACGTTTATAGGAGTACAATCAAATTTTCTTTTCAACGGGCTTCTACACGGAGAACTTAACGTTGTTGAATTACAATAATCCCTTTCGGGTGAAGTTTCCTTATCGTGAAACGATTTGTGAAATGGAACAATAAGGTCGCCGTCAAGCTTATATCTACAGCAATAAATGTCAAATTTAAACTTATTGCGTTTAGAATCAAATACAGGATCGTCAATTGCTGCAAAAATTATATCACACTTTTTCTTGATTTCTTCTAAAGCAATTGAATTCTTTGTAAATTCCGTCGTTTCAATTATCTGCAAATAAGTAAGTAATTATTGAAATGCATGTCTTGCGACATCTCGTGTGTAAAGAACACGGACAAATAGATCCACATAACGATAATGAACTTTAAACATTTACAGTCGTTACAGTTAACTGTTGGCATTTCTTCGTTTAACTATAATTATTATACAGTAAATATTATCAAATATTGCAAATATTAAAATTATCCGCTCACAACAGAACTCCACATTGCAACCCCATCATTAGCAGTCAAGCAAACAAATTTGACTCAAGTAATTTTCAATTTTTCTAAACGTTGAAATCTGATTTTGTTAATACACACAGAATAATAATATATTCACAGGGTTAATGAATACATTTTGTGCGTAACGTACAGTTAGTGCAACTTCGCGCAAGAGAACGCAATAATAACAAAAATTATGGAAGTATTTGTAATCTAAATTGTAATTTTCAATTGATTCTTCAGTTTTTTAATAATACTTTTATTCGTGTTATATAAATCAGGACAATAAATATATTCGAGTTTTGATTTTAACGTCATTAGTTAATTTTTGGTCAATAAAAGAAAATATTGCGATGGATCGTATTTATTTAATTAAAAAAAAATTAATTGAACTATAAGACTTGAATTATTTATTTAAATAAAATATGCACATTAAAACAAAATTATTTAATTTAATCCCGGGGCTTTAAGTTCGTTTAAATTTTATGGTCAAATATGATATGCCCTCAGTAAGGAATATAATCTCGATAACGCGCATTTGTCAATAGTGAACTTACACTCGAGTTCTCTCAGTCCTGAAGAGTCCCAAAAGGACGTATTTCAAAAGACACTTCCACGTACCAGATCAAATATTTTTTAAAAATTACATATTACCATTCTATAATGGCATATATCTTTTTACGCAGTTAAGTATGATTTAAAATTCAAAAACAAAATGGCGACATTGATTTATATTTTAAACCTATACCAGGATATCCACATGTGGTTATTAGTACAATACCATAATATCCGTATGTGGATATTCTGTAAAGAGTGTATCGATACAGTAAAAATACATGAAATACAAATACAAAATATTGATGAACTACATAATTAATAACTTCATAATAAATTGATTGTTATTTATGGTATTCTTGGAAATGTTCCACACAACATAACCCCAGCTTATTTGGACACTCAATGCAAATATATCATGAGTTTCCTTTTGTTATATCTTTGACAAATAACATAAACTTTTCGGAATGCTCTTTTTACCATCTTCTTTTGGCAAGTTAACCATAACATGTTTATTTATTGTTCCTTTCGAACTCGAATGTTGAGAATCATTTGATGAAGGATCTGTCATTTTACGATATCCTTCACTATATTTGTGTAATATACCATTACAACACAATTTTATATAGTCATACATTGCAATGCGGAAATCACCTTTAGAGTTACTGTATAAAACTTTAGAATTCAAAAGCATCTGAAGCATTAATTGAAATCCTACTTTTACAAACCAAGTATAAGTTTTCCGTAATGAATTGTAGGGTTCCAAATCCTGATCGACGGCATCAACAGCGCCCATATTTTTATTATAAAATTCAATGTGAGCAGGTTTTAAAAAATGAACTAGTTTCCGCCTACCATATAACGAGATTTCTCACAAAATCCTGCAGTATGCTTACTGGTCAACAAGTATACGTCTTTCTTGTCTTTATATCTTACAAGTAGTTGCATGCCTTTCCGTATAAAGCATGATTGGTACGTTTCTAGAGGAATTTTAGTTAACTGTGCAGGAACTCCACGATTACTTCTTATAGTTCCAGTCAAATACGTACCTTGAGAGAGTAAAATTGCGAAAGCCGTACGGGAAGTGTACCAATTGTCCAAAATAATTTCTCGACAACCATTGAGAACATTTTTGAGCTAAGCGTACGACAATTCTTTCCAGAAACCGAAAGGTTTCTGTTCCTGGAATATGGGGAAACGTCAAAATTGTCTTTCCCAATATACAAACAAAAGTTCAAGTATATCCTCGCAAATGTGGAGCGCTTGAGCACATTGCGAAAAGTTTTATGCCAAATCTACTTCTTTTTGTTTTAATATATTGGCGGAAGTGCAATCTACCTTTGTAAAGCATTAAATGTTCGTCGATAGCAAACACTGGTCCCGGATCAACTAATGTCATGCAGTTCTCTTTGAGCATAGCCATATAAATTCCAAGTCTGCTCAAAGGAACATTTCTTTTCACTGCTTCGGGTGGCGAAAATCAGATAAATCTAAGTATAGAAAGGTATCTATATCGATTCATAATACTTATTAAAAACTTTTGGCCGGCGCACAAAAGTTATTACTCCAGTAATCTGTAATGCGAGGGCATTTTACTAATCCAGTAAGGAAATAGAGGGCAATGAAAACATACATCTCATCTTTTACCAAGTTTCTTCACTGAATTCCATACTGTCACTGTGTTTGTGTTATGTTCAAAATAAATTTCCAGTCCTTCTGTTCGTCCACTCACATAATTTATTGACAATATTAGGAGTTACAAAGCACTCAAAACAATGGGTCTTTGCATTCTTCAAAGTCAATAGCAGGGTGGAAATTCATAATCAGAAGCATTTTCTGGGGTGGTATAGGAAGTTAATCGGAGAAAAGGGTCGCTTAGAACCTGCCATTCGTCCATGCTCACGTTTTGAACAACTTCGTCTTCATCTGATTCTGAATACGTTTCGATGTCACTAATAATCGAATTATCACTCACTTCGTATTCCGGATCACTACTGTCTGTGGACAGTAGTACCCTATACTATTAATATGTATGTTATCTGTCACTTTAATTTAATATAAATTAGTACCAACCCTAAAAAACAAAAAAAGCAGTAAAAAAGTGTTCCGTGAAAAAAAAACATCCAATAAAGCACTCAAATGACGTCATCAGAGCATCGAAATGTCGACATTAAATGGGTAAAATAGAAAAAAAAAATTAAATTTATTATTAAATTTTCTTTTTGTTTTGTAAGTAAGTAGAATACTAGATTCACAAAGCACTACTAGATTACAGCAATACTGAAAAATTTTATTTCTTTCAAATCGTTAAAAATGGGGTAAAATAGAAAAAAATAGTATAAGAAATTCGTGGCTTATGGCACTACATTTATCACTTACGCGTTAAGTTTGCAAAGGCGAGTTGCGTAGCTATTCCAACGAATGGCATAAATAGTTTGATAGTAGTTCCGTTGGAAATAAGAAAGTTATGAATGTTTTAAATTACGCAAATTTAAATGTGAATAACGAAGATCCTGTATAAAAATCGAGATTATTTTGAACGAGGCCTTAAAGGATGTTCATTCGTTCTTGTGTAGGCCAAAAATCAACCTCATAATATTACAATTGGTGGTGTAATAAATTAAAATTCTGTCAAAACTTTTCAAAAAAATTAATAATTAAAACTATTGACTTTAGGTATAGGACATGATACACCAATTTAATTAAGAAATGTACAAGAATAAGGCCTAAAAATATACTCGGTGTTCCATTGAAAATAAAATTACATTTGACTGTATCGCACTATGCGGAATACTCCGTACCAGAGTGATTCATAACTATTGGGACATAGGCTAAGGGCGGATTATTTAGACCAAAATATGACCATAAAACACAATATGCCTTAATAAAATATTGCCGTGGAAAAAGATACAAGGCGTTAGATAACAAAATTTTTCTTTATTTTTGTTAATAATTTCACTGTAAATTTATCAATTCTTATCAAAATTTACAGAGAAACATAATTATTTGACAGTCCAAAACGTACCCTTAATAAATAAAGTAATATTTGAAATCCTTCTGACACTACGAACTGTTCAACTGCGTTTTCTCGAAACAAATGAAATTATCGTATTTAAACAGGAGTACCAATATTGTGTAGAAATGATGTTTACGTCATATTCTAATCAAAATCAAAATCACTAAAAAGTTTTCTCAAAAAAAGCTACCAGTCGATTTCATCGTCAGGAATCATTCACGTAGCGCCCCCTACAACAAATTGTAAAATAGTACAGAAAATAATGTTCTTGGTCTAAAGTTATGCCTCTCTGCCGATTTTAATAAGAATTGATAAATTTACAGTGAAATTATTATGATCCTTTCCCCATTGAGACAAGAAGAACATAAATGACACATAGTTTTTCTTTTGCTTTTTTTAAAAATATGTAAGCTGGAGTGCTCCATGGCCTTAGGTATGGATTAGGCTTTTAAATCTGGCCATCAAACCTGCACTTCACATAAAGCAATATGATATTTCATGCACTTAAAGGTAAGGAAACATTGTCACCAATAGATAATTTTTTCTGTTTAAAATCATGAGGAATCAAAAAACTACTAGCATAAATTAGGTATAGGAAATAATGTCATTACTTGCATGAAAGGAAGCAAGATTCATGATTGCTTATGAGAAAGTTCAAATAAAGGAATTCGCTTTCCGAACCTGTTTTGAAAATTAACTTTACAAAACAGTATTCTACTCATCGAGGTCCACATCAATGTACAAGAGATCACGGCGAAAATAATGTGATGTTTTTCATGAAAAGAGAGAAGATCATAATTCAAAGGATAAAAACTGTAAAATATTGAAATGCATCACAATCAATTTATTCACCCACTTTAATTTTACTATCTACTTGTCTATTTTGTTTATTACTTAAATACCACATATGTAATGCGTTTTAGGAATTAGACATGGAATTTACCTAACTCGGTCAATTTCATCATTTAATTCGAAAACAAAAGAAAATCCTAGAAAACAGCAATAAGTGCACAAAGAAACGTAAATTAGATTATAGCTTTTTGGCAAATTGAAGAAGCTGAACACTTGTGTTAGCAAAACGTTAAGAAGAAATTCCAATCAAAGACGGACTTTAGACCCGAATCTAAACTACAGCATCTTTTGGATTTAGTTTGTTCAAACAAGGACAGCAATTAAGGGTTCAATTAGATTTTACACCAAAAATGAAATATGAAATGGAAACTACATTGAGACTGCCTCATACTAGTGCTCATAAATATGTGAACACTGTTTCAATTTGAATAGGGAGTGTTAATTGGGTATGATTATGTGTTTTAGCTGATGGCTGTTTAGTCAACAGTCATGTCGTGTGGTTACTCTTATTATCATATTATTTAAGAAGACAAACTTGAATTACTGATACAAAACTTTTACCTTACAAAAATAGACTAATACTAATAGATTTTTGCCAATTTTCCCAAATAATTAAACTTTATTAAAAAAAACTCACCTCATGATCTGGATTTAGTTTCAAATAAGTACAGCAAACATCATTCATTCCTTTACTAAAATCTTGAGCCCACATATACCATTGCACAATTCCTCGGTGTGGTTCACTTACATACGTTTTGTTATAAGACTGATATACCGAAATCAATTTTCCAATTCTTAAAATCCCCTTTTCTTCAATTAGTACAAAATCACCAACTTTATATTTGTCACCTTTATATATAAAACTCCTACAAACCCGAATATTAGTTCCTAAACACTTATATGTCCAATTTTTACCTGAAATAATCATTTTCCTTAGAAAGGTTATAAGAATCGGCATGCGCACCACACCATTGAAAGTCATTCATATTAAAAAACGAAAATAATCGTTAACAGTTTATTTATCACTTAAATAAAAGTCGAATTTCTCTTCATCATACACGAAAACCACCTGTTCTGACCGCTATGTTTTTCCCGCCAATCCTGGTGATAAATCGAAAACATTGTAGTGTGATTCTAGTTGGTAGCACTTAATTAATGAACAAAAAACAGAGTTGCCACTTTTTCAGAGCAATTCGCTACAGGACGTTCCCAAAATTATACAAAAAAATTTTGAATGTAATTCCTATTTCCTTTAAAATTTTATCCTAATCTCACCCTTCCTAAGTTACATCTCCGACGAAAAAGAAAGAGGTCATATTCGAACAAAAGTAAATGTGAATTTCAAAATTAATCTTTATTTGCAATTTTATTTAATGGTCAAAAATGTTCAGAGCAAATCACGCAGAGAGAAACTAAAAAAAAAATACTCAGAAAATGTCTCCTACGCATAGAAGGTGTACATACATAACATTTTAATGCATTTTATATTGTTTTACTTGAGTATCATCAGCTTTAGAAAAAACTAATGATATAAAAAAGTTTCTAAATAATGCAGCAATAAATGTAACGCATGTTTTTAAATTTTAAAATTCTAAAGCACAAAAAGTGTTAATAATAATATTAATAAGAGTTGATAATTTTACTCAGTTACCCTGGAGAAATGTAAAACAAATTTACAAAAATTTTTTTTGAGTGTCCAACTAAGAGAGGTATAAGAAGCTGTATATAGGAAACCGCTTAACTTACGACCTTGCGGTAAAAAATATGAAAGTGGCTGGAAATTTAAAAATTAAAGACCCAATTTTAATCATCCCCTTTTAATAAGGTGTACTTCAGTAGAACATGAATTTAAGAAAAACAGAACGCCGTGTTATATCTTTAATTATTTTTTAAATATCAATATCATATATCAAATGTTGATCTTAAAATCCAATTAGTAAACCAATCAAGCGAATTAACCAAACAGTATAGTAGTGTTTAACAATCATTTTCTAATATCTGCTTCTTTAAAAATTCTAATGATTCAAATAAGAATGTAGGAAATGAATAGAATTTGTTTATAGTTTCTGATTTTAAAATTATAAACAACCTTTTCAAATTCCTGATAATGGTTAATGGTTTTTTTTAAATTTGGAACGTTTACACACTTTATAGGCCAGAAAATGTCATATTAAAATTCTGATGAAAATGAGTCCTTTTGGATCAAATTATCGTTAGATAAGTTGATCCAAAATATCTCACAGTTAAATCCAAATCAAACCACAAACATTAAGTTTTATTGAACCAATATTTCTGTTAGAATTTATTAGAGTAAATAGTTGAAGCATGTATATTGTTTGAAACGATTATTTGGTCCAATATAGTCAATTTATCTTCGATCGGGAATCTTCCAGAATTCTGAAAAAATATGACCGATTAAACTTCCAATCAGAAGTGCCTAATTTAGTTGCAGTTGCATTGTTATTCGAATTATTTATGTGCGTTTTGGTACTTGATTGTGAAGAATGAATAACAGTAACATTAAAAGTATTTCATTAATTGAATAAATAGGAATCGTACAAAATGGCTTAAATTGTAGTTTATGCAAAAGCACCAAATTATCGCTGAAAATTATTGTTGCAATTAATCCTTTATTTTTGGCTTTACGTGTTCCCTTTAACTAGCAGTTTTATCTACCCAAATTGGCAAATATAATGATAAATTGCTGAAATTGGTAGATAAATCTTTCCGTGTGTATACAGGCTTAAAAATTGAGTTTTGTAATAATTAAACATTTCAAATATCTACACTCCAATGGATAAAATAAGGTTTATTTATTAAATGTGGATAAAGTAACTTTTTATGGGCCACAAAAAAGGTACTCTATATATGATTCGATCAATGGCACCGTTTTCGCAAAAATCGCATTTTACTAATTGATAGTATATTGTTAAAAATTTTTTCTGTTTCAAAAATCTGAAACGGCTCAAACGAATTTGAGAAATTTTGGTACGCTTACACTGTTTTGTGGGCCAGAAACTCAAATCAAAATTGTGTCAAAAATCGATCCATAGACGGAGAACCGTTTTTTATTACTATATTAAAACTAAAAAAAAATTAACACAGTTTTTGCGGACGAATAGTTGCTTGCGAATAGCAGATGGAGTTCGCAAAAACGTTTTAGGTACAAGATTTTTTTGTTAAATTTTCCAATTATAATTTAAGGAAATTTCGATTACAATAAATTTATTAGAAAAAAAATGTAGGTTCTAATGTGTCGCGGAGCAACAAGTTTGTTTTTCTTCAAGCGACAATAAAACGTCATATTATTGAACTACTGGCAGACACTAAAAACTCTTTTTAATGTCTAGACATTAAAAGCAAAACAGTTATTTTGTTTCACAACTATTTAGAGGTTGGTACCTCGGTATGTCATATTATGAATGTAACAGTAAAGTACCAACTTGATTCGTCGAGAATAAAAAGTCACTATAAGACTCGAGAATCTCGAAAATTTGAAAATAAAGCTTGTATTACATTATACTTTTTTCGTCTAGAAAACTTTGACAAGTTTGTAAACTAGACGGGATACTAAACTAGAAATCCCTTCCAACTTTGTTCCTGCGATTTTATAATTTTATTGCGCAAACTCTATAGAAGTGTTAACGAGTAATTACCAATTTAAGAAAAATAAACAATATTTTGACTGTAATTGTAACGTGCGTTGTAAGACATCCTAAATAAAATTTAAAAAACTCCGTGTTTTAACGCTATAACCGTAGAAGCACATAGTAGAAACAAACAAACATCAAAAAACACATAAGTAACTAATTTATGAGTAAGTGTTGGTAGCTCTTAAATTCGATCCAGCGCGCAAGTCTAGTAAGTAAACTTTGATGAAAACTTGGTCCGCTTCTAGTTTCAAAACTTGGACGGAGTTTCCGTATTACATTATCAAAGTTTTATCAAGTTCATCAAGTTTACAAACTTGTCAAAGTTTCTAGACGAAAAAAGTATAATGTAATACAAGCTTAACACATGAAAAACTAGCACAACGCTTGAAGAAAAAATAATATATTTTCACTTGAGTTAAAATATAATTGTTTGCTTAATTTGCTGTCTCGGCTAACACCTCGCCAGCAAACTTTTAAGCTCAACAATTATATTGTTTAACTCCTAGTAAATAATCTATTATTTTCACTTTTTCAAAAAGATTAGGCACTTAATAAAAATTTAGTACTTGCAGAAAATCTTTTAAGTAGTTAAAATCTGTTAACTTTGCGTATTTACCTTTATAATAATTTTGTTTACAATCCTCCGTTTCTCTTTATTCATGTGTGCTAGAAAAAAAAAATAGAATCTGTTAACATATGCAACTCTAATAATCGTATGTCGACAATTAATATTTTGACATTATCCATTTTAATGTTTTTTTTTGATTGCACGTAACGGCATTTAACATTATTTCTGTTTTCAAGAATTCAAAAATAGTACATATCAACAGTGTCATGTTAACTAACCCTGTTTAAAATAACCAACAATAGATATCAATATTGTTTGATGTATTTTTTCTATACGTCTGTGAATTTTAAGTTCATTCAAATCGTATCGTAATCTTTCATGTGACGTTACGTTTTCAGAGAGTTTGGTAGTAGGTACTATACAGGGTGATTTGCATAGAGCGTACATTAAAACTTTTTAACTGGCAGATAAATTAGAAACTTGAAATATTCGTTCTACCTAAAATATTTTCAAACCTTCAGCCAAAAGTGCTATCAACTTTCTGATTCCAAATACAAACCTATGATCCTTTTACGTGGGTCGATTGGCCGTATAAGTTTATATAACCTACGACCGTTTTTGAAATATGTAATTTTTTTCCAAAAAAATGGTCTTTATAATAGTTAACGAAAAAATATGTATCTTACAAATCAGTTGAGATTATAAAATTAAATTTACGGAGCACTTGGCTGGAAATCCAGGCTTACTCCTGATGTCCTACTGGTGGTTTCACTTTGTACCAAATGGGCACAAACAATTTTCAAATATCACAATCAAAAATGATCAAAGTCAATTTTGCAAATGGCACCTTCTGCTTTTTTCTTACGAGAGAAAATTGAATTTTAGGGTAGATTGCTTAAGCATTTCTATTACTTAATTTCATAATAAAAATCAAGAATTATTTCATAGTAAGAAGGTCGATGAATTCCTTAGTCTCATGAGTAGTAGGGGGTTACTGCTTGTCATTGTAAACACAGAAAAATAAACGTATTGTAACGAAAACTAACATTTTGGTATATTTTGTTTGACGTTCTGTACATTATTATCTTTAAAACAATAAAAGTAACAGCATATATAACACAACGTGTATTCTTTCAAATGAGATTCATACAGTGCATTACATCGAAACCTTAGGTTTTTCAGCTTAAGCTATACCATGGAAAGAAAAGACAATCGGAATTAAGCCAATTGTTTCATAAATTTGATTTGAAAATGGAAAACTATCCAAACGAAGTTATTTTAGACTTGTTTATAATGATGGCATGTGTCAGTAAGTATTCAGCGAACTGTCCGTGAGTTTAATTTAAAATATCCAAATTTACCAGAAATGACACGGGGAAAGTTTTCACGTATAAATGCGAAATTTATAAATTTTGGAAAAGTAAGTAGACGAATAACAAGAATGGAATGGTGTTTTCCCGTTTGTTATACATATCCTCAAGCTTCAATACGAATAGCGTCAATGTAATTGGGTTTTTCATATACTATGTAATACAAACAATTTTACAAGGCATACGCTACATCCCTCTTTACATTCAAAGACTTCAAAAATTACATACAGGTGACTTTGCCTGTAGGATTTACTTTTGAGAAAATCTTTTGCACAATAGATTCTTAGAAAACATATAATTTGAACTGATAAGGCAGTTTTGCCATCAGAAAGGCTTCTGAAAATCCACATATAGTGCTCGTTGAAGTTCATGTCCAATTTAGAATAAATGTATTTTGTTTGCTAATAAATCAAGAAGTTCAATATTGTATGTATGATGGAAATTTGAATGGTTCCAAATTCTTAGAAATTATTGAAAACGTAGACACGTTTTTTGAGAATTTGCCACTGACCAGAGCTGCACGTTCACGGTACCAGATGGATGGGCACAATACAAGAGCTGTCCAATCTAAATAGTCGATCATGTTTGATGACCATCGGTAGAGAAATCAAGGGTCATTCAAGTGGCCTGCTAGATGTCCAGATCTTACTCTTTTAAATTTTTATATTTGGGGGCAAATAAAACATTTGGTTTATTCTTCACCAAATCGCAACATAGACGATTTGAGACTGAGAATAGCAAAAGCATTGGACAGTCTCGATCCCAACAAAGTCAAGACCTAGTTTAAGCATTTAGGTATAACATTTCAGATTTTACGAAACTAATAACTCATAGTAAGCTGGAAATTAATGGATACATTTCCTAGGATCTGTGTAACCAGCATACCTATTAAAAGTCTTCATTTTAGCTGATTAATTCTGAGCGAAAACGGTGCCTTCCTTCGATATGATAAAGGGCTCCCCGTTCGGTTCGTAGTTTTCTTCGGATTTATATAATAATTTGAAGGACCGATTAAAACATGATGTTTTATTAAATAAAATAAAATAAAGTTTTATATTTTGCGTTTTTCGTTTTTACATAATTGTAATATCTAAATTGACGTTTTTTATAACAACTTACGGTTGCGATTTTAAAACAAGCGTTTACCGCAGAACTCCACATCGCCACGATAAGCAAAGATAAAATTGCGTTTTAGAAAAAATGGTTCAAACAAAAGCTATAGACCATAGAATTTCCAACAACTTTTCTCCTCAACTATTTTTGTAAATTGATATTGGTGGAGATATTGTTACCATAATTAGTGTCACATGATTGTTATATCTCAGTAATTATTTATCGGATCAAAAAATAATTTAAACAAAAGTTGTGTATAATTAAATTATAAGCAACTTTTATTTTTCTAAAAATTTCAAAAAATCGAAAATCTGTGTAGGTTAACGGCCCTTTTACTACATGGATTGTGCTCAAAATCTGATCAGATGTTTAGATTATAAATAAGGTCCTTGTACAAGGTTTCATCAAAATCAGACGGCTGGTTTCTTGATATCTTGTTTACATACGGACATATTTTTTTTGCTTCATTATATAAGGTACTAACTCCAATTCGTTAGAAAAAGTGTCGCGTCGCATAAACTCCCCATTATTTCATAAGATGTGGAGTAAAAATCACTATCGCGTGATGGGGATTACTGGAAAACAAAAGAATATCAACAAAAATTTTTAAAATGTTCTTTAAAAAACAAAATCGACCTAATTGAGAGATTCCAGAAAAATTTGCAATAAAAGTTGTGCAAATCAATGAGCTCTTCACATTTTAATATTATTTTCGTTTATACAAGGGCGACATAACAAAGTTTTGTTTTTTAAATGAAACCACCTATTTTTTATTACAAATTTGGATTTCTTGGGAAATTATAATGTCACTTTATGTATTATACATAGTGTCTAAAATGTACGAGTTTTCGCATTATTTCACTTTTTCCGGAAAAATTCACTTTTCGAATGAATTAAGTAACTCAGTTATCCTGGAATTTATCCAACTGCGATTTCCAAGCTTTAGTAAGATTACATGTGCTAACTACAGCTGGCTGTTTACCTTCCACCTCGTTGGTTTTGAGTAATCAGTTATTTAAATTGAACTCCTAAATTCATGGATAACTTAATTTTTTCCAATGGCACCACCTAATTTTTTATCTTCCTTGAACGTAGAATCTCATAAGCTTTATAATGATAAGATTGTAAGTATCTTAACTCTTACTCAAAAATCTGTAAGAGGTAGATACCTACAACCTTATCATTGGAATGCTTATGAAATTCCACCTTCAACTGCACATAAATAATTAGGTGGTGTTATTTGAAAAATCAAGTTATCCATGAATTGAGGGAGTTCAATTTAAATAAATAATTACTCAAAACGTAGCAAGGTTAGAAAGCTGAACAACTAGCTTTAGTTAGCACATGTAATTCATATTAAAACTACGAAATCGCAGTTGGATAAATTCCAGGATAACTGAGTTATTTCATTTTTTCAAAACGTCAATTTTTCCGGAAAATGTGAAATAATGCAAAAACCCTCCATTTTAGACACTATGTATAATGCATAAAATCAGATTAGAATTTCCAAATTCTAATAAAAAATTGGTGGTTCCATTTAAAAAAACATAACTTTAGTATGTCGCACTTTTATGGAACACCCTGTATAAACGATAATAATTTTAAAATGTGCAGCTCATTGATTTGCACAACTTTTATTGCGAAAGTTTTTTTTTTAACCCCAATATTTTCCGAGATATCCACCTTCCTCGCACTAATGGCTCAACCTGTATACAGGGTGATTCAAACTATTGGGACATAGGCTAAGGGCGGGTTATTTAGGCTAAAATATGACCATAAGACCCAATATTCCTTAATAAAATATTGCTGTGAAAAAAAGATACAGAGAGTTGTAGGGAGCGCTACGTGAATGATTCTCGATGATGAAATCAACTGGTAACTTTTTTTGAGAAAACTTTTTAGTGATTTTGATTAGAGAATATGACATAAACATCATTTCTACACAATATTAGTACTCTTGTTTAAATATGATAATTTCATTTGTTTCCGAGAAAAACGCAGTTGAACAGTTCGTAGTGTCAGAAGGGAATGTCAAATATTACTTTATTTATTAAGGGTACGTTTTGGACTGTCAGATAATTATGCTTCTCTGTAGATTTTGATAAGAATTGATAAATTTACAGAAAAATTATTAACAAAAATAAAGAAAAAACATTTTTTATCTAACACCTTGTACACACCTTCCACAGCAATATTTTATTAAGGCATATTGTGTTTTATGGTCATATTTTGGTCTAAATAATCCGTCCTTAGTCTATGTCCCAATTGTTATGAATCACCCTGTATAAATCATGAATGTACTTAAAATTAGTTCGGGATTGATTCATAGTAAATTATTTCGTGTTGCTTTTAGTAGGTCAGGAGGTCGAAAAAGTAATAAATTTTTAAGTTTTCTATAATAAAATACGGTTTGTCTGGTAACACTCCCAATTGGTTAGCAAAATGAACAAAGTTTGAACCTTGGTCACAACCAGTCGTCGAACATCTAAACCAATTGATTGACATTTTTAAAATCGCGGCATCTACTATAATATTAATGTGTTATGATATTTTGTCATTACAAATTACGCATGACCTAGTAGCTACCTATAAATTACGTAGTAAAAAAACCAAAGTCATTCAACTCGTAGTAAGTGGCAATGTGCAGGTCATCCTGCTCAGTGTGGTTTCAGAGGGTAAATAGAACGTATCTTGCAAATGTCGATATATTTTTGGACTAAGATAGTATAACGTTAACGCAAACTGCTTGAATTCCTCAGTGTACCTTGCACCTCTACGTTTTTTGTCTGATAATTTATATTGCATTATGATGAACTTCGCTAAACTTTCTTTAAAATTTCTGTTAACGAAATGATAAAATGTTTCGGCAGTAATGTTTTCTACTACAGGTACTGGCACTTTAGAAACTTTCTTCTTCTTCTTTCGTTTAATTATAATTACTGTCCTTGGCAATTCTTGATTTATTGGTGTCTTAGTAGGCAATGATGGTGATGTTTCAATTTGCACTTTAAAAGATTGATTAGACATCAATTTAGTCTACTCACACTAAATACTTACCATTTTCAGTAATACTTGTTTCAGGTGGAAGCGATGGCAAACCCTCTCTTGAAACAGGTGATAATACATTTGTCATAGGTAAGCCAGATGTTTCGGCAGTAATGTTTTCTATTGCAGATACTGGCGCTTTTGAAATTTTTTTCTTCTTCTTGTACGTTCGTTTAAGTACGTTTACAGTCCTTTGTAATTGTTCCTTTATTGGTGTCTTAGTGGACAAAGATGGTGATGTTTCAATTTGCACTGTGAACAACTGATTAGACATCAACTTAGTATGCACATACTAAATACTTACCATTTTCAGTAATACTTGTTTCAGGTGGCAGCGATGGCAAACCCTTTCTTGAAACAGGTGATAATACATTTGTCATAGATAAGCCAGATGTTTTGACAGTAATGTTTTCTATTACAGGTACTGGCGCTTTCAACATTTTTTTCTTCTTGTACTTTCGTTTAAGTATGTTTACTGTCCTTTGCAATTCTTCCTTTATTGGTGTCTTAGTGGACAATGATGGTGATGTTTCAATTTGCACTGTGAATGATTGATTAGACATCAACTTAGTCTGCACACACTAAATACTTACCATTTTCAGTATTACTTGTTTGAAGTGCAAACGGTGACAAACCCTCTCCTGAAACAGTTGATAATATATTTGTCACACATAAGCTAGATTTTGTTGACTTTCAACAACAACTACCCAAAAAAACAATTAGTATTCACTTACACGGAGTAAGTAATGAAGGAAGGTTTCAAGTGAATGTACTATACAAATGCATCTCTTGATAAATTGAAAAAATAAAGTATGTCTGGTGATATTACTATGTATTTTGATAACAGATAACATTTAAAAAAAATTCAAGTTTTGTCGTTTTTAAATTAATTAGTAAAAGTAATTTCTTCCATTTATATGCGTATATACACACATACGTTGTAAATATACTAGTAAAAATAAAGATCACCTTGCTTAATTTTGAATATTGTAGGGATAGCGTGTTTCTTCAGTCTCGAATAACCCAATCCGGCAAACATTTTTGATTCGAAATGTTCGCCACACACTCTTTTATTAGGTACCGATTGAGTGCCCATTGAAAGCAAATCCAATCGATCAATTTTTTCGAGCCATTGCAATTGCCTTAAGAAACCAAATTTGCAAAAAAAAAAGTTTTAGTAAAGAGAAATACCTCAAGTCATCCTTTGGTATTTTAAAAAAACCAAGTCTTCTGTTTATTTCGCTGTTGTTTTTACAACCTTTAACAGTGCACAAATTGACCATGATTCGAGTAGTAAAGCCCCTAAACAAATAAAACTTGTAAAAGCAGTCTAAGAGAAATATTGTACTACAGTACTACTTTATTTTTCTGTGCCCATGTATTTTATATGAAGTTAAACTACTCCATTCGTAAATGTGTGCCTGTGATATTACTATAGATATTACTCTGTGCCGTACAGCGAATGCGCGACCTACGTGAAATGACAAAATGTGAGTGAAGTTGTTAACCTAACCAATAACAATACAAAATCATACCTGTGATCACAGAATAATGGACGAAGATTCGCAAAGTTCAGCGACTTCCGTTGATGAAAACACAGAAAATTTTTGCGATAATCCAACACGCGACACTTTGGCCGAAGGATTAATGGGTCTAATTAAACCAACAGTGGATCAATTAGATGAAAGAGTTCGTGCGACAAGGTGAGTCGAGTCCTTTTTGTATAACTTTCTCTTTATTATCTTTTTAGGATTTCCCAGCTAGAATTAAAGCAGCACATTGAATCTTTAGCGGAAGAACTTAAAAAATTTCCGAAGCTCAACAAACTACCGTGGATTTAGATGCTTATGTAAAAATTGATAAACGCAAAGCATAGAGTAACCGTATTAACTAACGTATTACAAAGTGCTCAAGAAAGATTGAACAAAGTGCATCAATCTATAGAACGTGAAACTGTTAAAAGGAAGGCATTATTAGAAAGTGATAATCAGTAGAAATGTCTTTGCCTACACCAAGTTACAATTTAAAGCAGTTTAAAGATGTCTATGAACCTAGTGAAGACACTTTTTTATTTTTAGATGCCTTAGAAAGCGATTTGAATTATATTAAATCTTTGAGACCCCTGCGTATTTTAGAGGTAGGCAGTGGTAGTGGTGTTGTGATCACTTCATTGGCTTCCTACTTTCAACATGAGTGTTTGTTTTTTGCTACAGATGTAAATCCCATAGCTTGTTTATGCACAAAACAAACCGCTTCTCTAAATAATGCTATTGTACATAATGTAAATATGAATTTATTTTGTAATTTTAAATGTGTATTTGATGTGATATTGTTTAATCCACCATATGTGTGTACTGAAAATAGTGAAATTGTTCCTGGGATTAATAGAGCATGGGCTGGAGGAATTGGTGGACGTATAATAATTGACCAATTCTTATCTCAACTTAAATTCTTTTTATCATCTTTAGGTGTTTGCTATGTAGTGCTTCTTAAAGAAAACAAGCCATACGAGGTCATGGCATCAATGGAGAAACTGGGCTTTAAATCTTGCATAGTTAAAGAACGTAAAATAATAGGGGAACATCTTTTTGTAATTCGCTTTGATATGAAATAATTTTGTTTTTATATGTTAATTGATAAGTATTTTCTTTATGAATATGCTAATGTGGAAGTATTGTTGCAAAATATATAATAAAGAAAAAATTATTTGAACTCGCACATGGTTATTACTTATTAATACGAATAGAAGCTGTACTCTTGAATCTCTAAAACTGCATGTAAAATAATATGTATCGATGAGCAATTATCTTTTCTAAGTATTCTTATAGGTATCTATCAAGCAACATTAGTGGTAATAATGGCATATAATGTTCTAACAATTAATCGTGCAAATGTCACGTTCATGATATCTATACCCATGGGTATACAATTATTTTACAAATTTTAAGTTTTGATTCAATACACTTTAACAATGATATTAAAAAGGTAGTGGTGAGATTTTAAATTTAGAGTACCGTAAAGTATTCAAAGAGGTGCGTGAATAGAATGGTTTTTATTATTCAGTTTAGTTTGTTTTTTTTAGAGTGGATGAAATTGATTTGAAGATACTGGATGAGGATCAAGTGATTCTATTTTCTAATGGAATTAGTTAAAAAATGTTCTCTTTGGTTTAGGAAATACAAAGTATAAGTTTAATTTTCTAATCAAAAATTTTTAACTGGATTTTGCTTCATGCACTTTCAATATATTTTGACTAAAGTTTTTAGTGTAGTTTTTTTGCATACATATTAGCTTGTTTTCATTTTTAGAGTTTATTAGAAAAAACATGTGAAATGCTTAAAAATTTTTGATTCAAGTTTTGTTTTGTACCCAAATATATTATTTCACTGTTTTTTCTATAACAAACATTTCTCATTCCGATGATTTTATTTACTCATCCAGAAATTGAAACTATTATTTTATTTGTAGGTATACATATTTGATTAAATTTTAGGAAAGTTGAACCTGGAACGCAGGATTATGAGAAAGAACCCCAACGAGTTACCATAGGAAATCATATCTAGGTTATAAGAATCAATTCTTTAAAAAAATTATAGTTTTTAACTCTGACGATTGTCTGGTGTGTTAAAAACTGCGTTGATTCCTTAATGTAGCCAAGAGCAACGATGATGTTTTATAGTCACAACATAAAAAGGAAACAGAGTTAAAAAAATTATGTGATCAGAGATATATAGAACTGAGTTTATTCAAACAACTATTAAAATACATATATAAAATGGAAAACAAAAGATTCCAGTAGTCTAATAATTACACCTATTACTGAATGTTGTATTATTTAAAAACTACAATTGACACATAAATCTTATGCAGATTGTTCAGTTGGTATGTGGGATTTGTTTACCTTAAGACTACAAAAGGCACATTTAATAATACTTATTGTAATCAAGAACAATTACCCGAAATAGTTAGATCACAAAACTTATGTTGCTATTAAAACCTTACACTAAATGCAACATTTAATAAATGCAATGGCACTTAAACATAATACAAAAAAAACATAGAATAAACGTTGTTGACACACACTTAATAAATAATAAATATAGATAAATGATTAACTTAATGCCAACCACAAAATGCACATATCCTTTTGTAACTCAGGTATATACTAAAAAGTTGGCTGTACAGAAATATTTAGCAGCAAACGCTTTACCAGCTTCTGTGGGAGAACTAAGTGCAATATCTTCTTTAGTCAAAATATATCCATACATAAAATTTCCTCTTAAACAATTTAAAAGTGACGTTCCAATTCCTTCTTTTCTATGGCCCGCCGAAACCCAAATACGGTTTACACCGCACTTGATCGGGTAGCTTAGTTCCGAACATAAATCGATACCAATATTGTCAGACAGCAATTTGTAACCGACGCTTTTGGGTTCGGCTACCAGACAACCTACTATGAGGTGTTTCTTAATGTACAAAAATATCTGAAATAAAATATTCAATTAATTTCACGAAATACGATTTTATGTACTACTAGCATGGGCACATTAATTAATAAATATAGTTACTTTAAATAAATGGTGCGTTAAATGTAAATTAAATGGGACTTTCAGTAACGATTGTTGTTGACAACGATGCCGGAGAACCAAGCAACTTACAAAATAAAAAAATGAAATCGCATCTATTCGTCTGTTATATCTATTTTGAATTGCAGTTTTTACTCTGACGTAGATAATTGTAAAAGTGTTACTTCACATACTTTTATCATAAACAATGTATAAAGGGTGGTGCTTATGAAAACAGGTCATAGGTTAATGGTTTTGGTATCAAAAGGAAGCTAAAATTACAGTGTAGTAGGTTCTCACCATAAAAACTCTCTTTTCGTTCAAATAAACCATTTTCAAATGAAACCTGAATTGTTATGACTTTTATTAATGATTGTCAAAACGTAGGAATGTCATAATTGCTTAGGCAATTACTTATTCATCTTGAACATCAAAAATTACTAACTTTTACTGATGAATTTTCAAAAAGACCGTGCTATTCAGCTGATTTCTGATAGCGAGCACTATGCGCAATAATTTTAGCTGCGTTTTGATACCAAAACCATTTTTGTCACTTGAAAAGGCAAGCAGGAATTCGAAAAAAAAACAGTTCACAATGCTAAATAAATCCTTATGACCCGTTTTCAAAAGCACTACCGTGTATATACAGGGTGTCTTTACCTGAGTGTCCATTAGAATTATCTGGAGAACCGTGATAGCGAAAAAATCAGAATTTGGTATGCAGCCATTTGTGACCTAGATCTATTATTTTAAAATATTTTCAAAATGGCGTCACTTCCTGAAGTACCGGAAGTTGATGACAACTTGGTTTTTTTAATGTAATGACTATGATTTTATTTCCGTTTATGACTCCAAGTTGAATTTTAGGTCAACTTTATGTAAGGTACTTCTAACCTAAAATGTCAACTTTCGGTGATAAAGATTGTTTTATGTCAAAATTGGCAAAAATCATCTATGTACGAAAAAAATTGTTGCAGTGGAACCAACAAAGATGAAATAGCAAAATTATGCCAATGGAAAGGCAAAACATTGCACTTCATCCTTCTCGATCTCAATCTTGATAATTATCTACAGAGTGGTGTGAAAAGTTAATTGAATTAGGTCAATACAAACATGTCAAAAAGATATTTTATTCAAATGGGACACCCCATATTTAATTACATGTGTTGAAAGGTCATTCTTTTCTGCATTGAATGATGTAACATTCTTCTATTATACTCTAGAATTTTATTTTAATTTTAATTTAATTCTATTATAAGAATAGAAGAATGTTACATCATTCAATACAGAAATTAATGACCTTTCAACGCATGTAATTAAATCCCATTTTGGGGTTAGAAAAAAACTTTCGCAATGAAAGTTGTGCAAATCAATGAGCTGCACATGTTAAAATTATTTTCGTTTATACCTGGTGTTCCAATATAAGTGCGACATACCAAAGTTATGCTTTTTTAAATGGACCACCCGGTTTTTATTACAAATTTGGATTCCTTGGGAAGTTCTAATGTGACTTTATGCATTACACATAGTGTCTAAAATGGAGGGTTTTCGCATTACTGCACTTTTCCGGAAAAATTGACTATAACTCGGTTATCCTGGAATTTATCCAATTGCGATTTCGTAGCTTTAATATGCATTACATGTGCTAGTTGTTCACCTTTCTAACCTTGCTAAGTTTTGAGTAATCAATTATTTAAATTGAACTCCAAATTTGTAATAAAAAATGGGTGGTTCCACTTAAAAAACATAACTTTAGTATGTCGCACTTTTATGGAACACCCTGTATAAACGAAAATAATTTTAAAATGTGCAGCTCATTGATTTGCACAACTTTCAATGCGAAAGTTTTTTCTAACCCCAATATTTTCCGAGATACCTTCCTCGCACTAATATTGGGGTTAGAAAGATTTATTGGGAAAAAAATACCTGCGAATTCTCCATGGAAATTGGCATTTCATAGTATCCCAAATCACGATTGATCACTTCCAGCAAATCTTTTGTTTTTTTCAGCCAAGGCTTAGGATCACTTGGTATTATTTTGATGATCTTAGAGTTTGGTAGTTGTGAAACGACACGTTCGTCCTTCCAGCCCTGAAAACAATGACATGATGTATGTTAAAATATTGACGTTATACTATACGATTAAATAAATATGTTTGCTGCTTTGAATAATTAGTACAGAAAAAAATAATAGTAAAAATCAGACGTTGTCATAGTATTTTTCTATTACTCCTTTATGCTTACACACTATCATGTGATAAGTAATTAGGGTGTTCAGTTTTACACAGGGTTTCCACGGCCGAGTGGAATATAGGGAAAATGGTACCTTAAGAACCACTGCATTTTGAGCATATAATAAATGAAATAGATTTTCAATAAAAACAGTGTATTTTGTTAAATCTTTTTTTTTGTAAGGTTCTTTATCAAATGGAAAAAAATCCTCTAGTAGAGATGAATATAAATATGAGATACAAATTTAATTTGAAGAACTACAAATGGAGTGCTAATATTTGACATATCAAAGTTCTGGCGTTAGACACCTAGGGAATGACTCAACCCTGACTGAGGTATGATGGTTCCGGTTTCCCCTAGCTGCATAACAGTTGTGCCAAATGGCGTTTTCCTTGCTCTCTAATTTTACGATACATTTGCATTAAAAGTTTTCAAATTGACACCCTGGGTTTTTTATTTTTCCTCCTAAAAATGTCGGTGTCTTTTTTAAATGTACATTTGCAAAAATAAACCCATTGTACTTTCACTTAATGTATACAGGGTGGGTCATTAGTGCGAGCACGGGCAATATCTCGAAAAATATTGGGTTTAGAAAAAAAACTTTCTTAATAAGAGATGTGCAGATTGACGAGCTGCACATTTTAAAATTATTTTCGTTTATACAGGGTGTTCCATAAAAGCGTGACATACCAAAGTTATATTTCTTTTAAATAAAACTACCCATTTTTATTGCAATTTCTTGGGCAATTCTTTATGTATCATACAGGATGTCTAAAATAAACGGTTTTCGCGTTATTTCATTTTTTCCGGAAAAACTCGGTTATCCTGAAATTTATCCAACTGGGATTTTGCAGCTTTAATATGCATTACATGTGTTAACTAAAGCTAGTTGTTCACCTTTCTAACGTTGCTAAGTTTTGAGTAACCAACAATTTATTAATTTGAACTCCCTAAATTCATGCTAACTTGATTTTTTCAAATGGCACCACATAATTTTTTATGTGCCGTTGAACATAGAATTTCATAAGCTTGGTAATGAAAAGGTTGTAGGTATCTAACTCTTACGGATTTTGCGTTTAATTTAACTTGTAAAAGTGTTAATAACTAGTGTAAATCTTGTAAAAGATATTCAATAAATATTTATTATTATTCTTGTGATGTCATTCTATCGTGACCTTTTAGTTGTATTACGTCTTAGAGGATTGTTGTGATTTACCTTTATTTGTGATCATTTAACAATCAGTTTCATTTTTTTTTCTAGGCTTCTTTGGTTTACGAAGTTAGTGCCAATATGAGCAACAGAGGAAAAAATAATTCACCTTGAAACGTAATAAAATATCGAAAGCTAGCAAAAGAGTATGGGTTATTCGGAAAGGACAAGAAGTTTGCTCCAATGTTATTAGAGAATAGTAATTACTTTTGATTAGTTTTTGTAAACAAAAAAATATTTTTACATTTTGGTTGCGGATAGTTGTTTAGATGCGGCACTAATTTAGCAACAAAATATCTTGCATTTTACAAATTAGGTACTATCTTGAGACTACTGATAGGTACAGTACGCACTAGATGTTCATGTGCTAAGCCATGTTTATATCGCTTTTACTATTAAATTTTGTCTAAAATTAGGAATTAATTTAGAAAATCAGTTGCAAATACGTGATAGGAGTAATGTGAAACATAAATACATGTGACATAGGTATACTGGGACAGTAACGGTATACTGTTTTTTTTTTTTTGATATAACATCACTAAGAGGTAATTACGAATTACGTCGAATAATTTTCTTTGTTTACATTGTCATAACCTTACATTCGTACTTCAAGTTGCCACACCGTTTTCGAATTTTTTCATTGTTCCTTTATTCAAATCAGTATTTTTCAATACTAATCAATTATTATATCGAGGCAGATTAAGTAAGTACATGGTATTAACAATAAATTAATGATTATTATGATAGCATAGGAATAGTTGCAATGCTAAAGAAATTGGAAACCGAAGCAGTCATTATGAAAGTAATGGACTATTTAATGCGAGAACGTGACAATGGTGCTGTATTGTTGCCTTTCACGTCAGTTATGCAGGTATTTTATGAATTAAAAATACTATTTCATCTTACGGCTTGATTCATTATAGCGAACTGCAGAAGCATGTGGCATTAACATAAATACTGTATCTTCGATTAAAAAAGAAATGAAGTGAAGGAGAACGAAGAACCTGTAGTGCCAAAACAAAAACGTAGGAAGTCAAAGTCTTGTGACGTTGATAACTTCGTGAAAGATGTGGTTAAACCTACAATTTATAATATGCATTAATAATCATAAGTATTGCTCAAATTAGTTTTTTTATAAGTAATTATGAATAATATAGGGCAACATGTTACTGTTGCAACATTGAACATGAAATTGCTACCGCTGGTGTATTCAACTTTAGCAAAAGTGGATTAACAAAACTCTTACATAATATTGGATTTTCCTTTAAACTTGATGATGGCAGACGTGGTTTATTTGAACAAAACCACATTGCAGCAAGTCGTTACATTTTTACGAGAATATTTTACTGAGAAGGATCTTGCATTGTATGACCCTGTATATATGGATGAAACTTGGATATTTAGTAGAGGTTCACCAAAAGGAGTTGGCATGATGCTTCTAAACAAAGCATAAAGAAAAAGCCACTTGGAGAAGGCAAAAGGTTTGACCCTGATTTTATACTTACAAGTAATAAATTAAAATTTGGTTTTAGGTTTATTGTTGTACATGCAGGAAACTGGAACGGCTTTATTTCTAATGCTTCACTTCTATTTTCATCTAAATCCCCAAAAGAAGATTATCATGGTGACATGTGTGGAGATTTGTTTAAGAAATGGTTTGAAAATGATTTGATACCAAATTTAACAAAACCTAGTTTAATTATATTAGACAACGCCAGTTACCATTCAACACTAAAAGAAAAAATACCCAATGCTTCCTCGACCAAACATGATTTGTGTACATTTTTATTAAAGCATAATGTAATGCATGATCAAAAAATGTTAAAACGAGAACTTTTACAATTAGTTAACGAAAATCCAAAAACGAAAATTTATGAAATAGATGAGCTTGCACTTAGAAACGGCCATAAGATACTAAGATTACCTCCGTATCATTGCCAATTTAACCCAATCGAATTAATTTGGGCTAATTGCAAGGAGTACTATAATAAAAAAATTGGAGAGTTGAATTCACAGTACACCGATGAACATGTACGAGAAGTGTGGAAACAATCCCTCGAAAGAATAGATGGTACATATTGGACGAAATGCATTCAACATGCTGAAAAAGAAATGAAGAAGTGGTGGGATATTGAGCAGCGGTTTGAACTTGTGGAACCCTTAATTATTAGTATAGGTTGTAATCAAAGTTCAAGTTCGGAATATGGGGCAGATGAATCTGATTAGATCGGATCCTTTTTTAATTAGTTTTATTAACATTGATTGATTTCGTCACAATACAGTAACCACTCTGAGTAGATGAGTGTACAGTCGATAAAACTGTATTTAAATCAAATAATTGTTAAATTTCAGTTAAATAGGTACCTCAAAACTAAACGTTGCATTTAACACTAAAGTAAAATTATTTTAAGAAGTTTTATACGTGGACATCTTGTTCGCATACATTAATGTAACATTTCCAACTGTACAAATATATAAATAAATTATAATTATTATAACTTCCCACAACCTTTATTCAATGACACAATTTAAAAAAATGAAGAGAAAATCAGAACATTTCTGGTCGAAAACATATTTATGATTATTTTAATTAGTTTGAAACAGCTGATCAAACTGAATTGACAGATTACACAAAAATTTACAGTAGGAATTATTTATTAGTTACGACATACGAGCCTGGATTGATCCATACAATTTGTAGCGATGAGTCATACCTAAAACCAGGTGAATCCGACTCTATCAATAAATTGTCTGCCAAATTCAGCCCGAATTCTTTATGGTCAAAGTGGTCAATGATTAAGAGTTGTTTAGCAGTTAGAGAAAACATTGATGTTTGCAGGTTTGTTTCCTTACATTTATTAGTCAGGTTTTTAGTTACATATGTCATTTTCTAGATTTCATAAAGTGGTTGCGTTTTTGAAACGACGACATGAACGCTACGTCCCCAAGAAAGCCAAGGTTCTGACGAAAAGGCAAGTGGAAAAGTTTATCATTAAACTAAGAATGTGTGTGTTAAAGTGCAAAGCGCTATCTAAGCGATAGCTTTAATGCTTGTAACACGTTGCCGATAAAGCCAAGATAACTTGTACAGAAGTACACACGCAACAAAAAGTTGCTATTCATACGTGTCAATGTTTACACGAGATGTCGCAAGACACACATTTTACTTTATCATTAAAGCTCCTGACGAGAAGTGGTTACTTCCCAAAGTCATTACCATTTTTGGTATATTTGGATGTTGTCGATGCGATGAGCTTCTATCCCTCACTGTAAAAGACGTGGAGGATTTAGAGAATATATTGTTGTCACCTTACGAGACCAAAATTTAACGATAAGGAGGTTTACAATAACGGACGATGGGTGTAACTTTAAACCTTGTGCTCTTTATACGAAATATGCGGCCCTACGACCTCCAAGAAGTAAAGATCTGCGGTTGTTCTTGAGGTACCGCAGTGGAAAATGTGTCGCCCCAAATGCAGGTCAACATACTGTAGGCGCAATACCCAAGAAAATTGCTGAATATTTGGAATTAGAAGAACCAGCACTTTATACAGGGCATTCATTTCCACGAACTGGAGCAACGATGGGGATTGATGCAGGTGGTGATACTTTGGCTCTGAAGCGTGCAGGGGGATGGAAATTAACACAAATTGCAGAAAGCTACGTAGATGATTCGATTAATAATAAGATTAAAATAACAAAAATAATGTTTCCACTTGAAGAATCCACGCTATCCACTTCTACAGAAAATATATGCGCAAGTACAAGTGACATAACATCTCCTGGAAACTTGAATATTACTGGAAATCGCCACTGCACCATGATATTTAATGTATACGATAGTAATAAAACCCAATTTTCAAATGTTAATAACAAATAAATCACGTTAGAGTTTGTCATTTCAAATTACCTATAATAAGGTAAAATATGAGGACGCGTGTAAAAAATTTTACAGGCTAGCCAGTTATATTTTACAAGTTAGTAGCTAGTTAAGAGGCATTTTCAAGGTAACTATAGTGAGTTGATAAGCTCCTGTTTACAAGTGAGGAACAAATAAAGGTTTTTTAATTGTATCCTGCCTGAATACAAACATTGTCTTTGTAAGTAATTTTTTTTAGTTTACTGATAATTGAGTGATAATTACTAATTGATGTGCCTTTGTCAAAATACAAATAAACACGATTTGGGACTTATCAAAGTTTTTGGATTTTATCGTGCCTGAATACAAACATTATCTTTGTAAATAATTTTTTTAATTTACTGATAATTGGTCAGTTCTCATATAATTTGTTCCGTTACCGTACCCACCTATTTATTGAAAACTTTTTCTTTTCAAGTTTTTTTTAGTATGAGGATAATGTAAGGTGGCAAGATAGTGTGGGAACTTCAACTATAAAAATCTAAATCTGTAAAATTTTTCCTAAAATGTTTAATTATACGACAAATGTCATATAAGTTACCGGTCACCAACTAAAATATCCTAACATTAATCAATATATAGAAAAATACTCCTTGAAAAAGTAACTATCAGCGTCTACTCAACTAAACAATATATTGTTTGCCATTAAAATTCTGTTTATCATTGCAGTACTAAAGTTCGATTTTATTTCGGGTTTTCATTTGTCCCTCCAAGTAATGGTCACATATTCAATTTAGAAAAATTGTTCTAAATCGGCAGCACTGAAAAGAAAAAGTGCGTGTAAGTTGTATTGTGGGTTTGCTACCAATTTAATATTTGTATGTGAACAAACAAAATATACTAAGTGACATAGAAAGAAGAACACCCAGTAATTATGAATTTATTTGAACAATTTTTGGTATACTAGTGTATACGAATTACATTAGTAAACGATCACAATTTGATAAAAATTAAACTGTTAACTTCTTCAAAAACTTAATAATGTGTTGCTCCACCACGATGTCTTGTGCACTCATTAACACGTCTGGGCATACTTCTAATGAGGTGATCGATTTCTTTTTGAGGTATCTCATCCCATGCTATCTGTAACTGATGCTGCAAAGCCGCTAGAGTTTGTGCAGGGTGAGGTAAATTAAGTAATCTTCTTCCCATAATATCCCAGACGTGCTCGATGGGCGAAAGATCAGGAGATCTTGGTGGCCAAGGCAACAAAGCAATTTGATTGGCCTCAAAATGAGCCAAAAGAAACCCTAGCAACATGAGGTCGTGCGTTGTCTTGTTGGAATGTGCTGTTGGGGATGGTCTGAACATAAGGTACAATATGGGGTCTACGACCTCCTGGATGTAGCGCGCAGCGGTCATGTTACCTCTAATGAAGACCAAAGGTGACCTACTTCCAATAGCAATAGCTCCCCATACCATAACTCCAACTGTGTGGTGCACATGCCTATTCACAGAAAATTGGGATCTTGTCTTTCACCGCGCCGTCTTCTCACCCTTGCACGACCGTCATGCATACCCAAACAGAATCTGGATTCATCACTAAAGACAATTGAATTCCATTCTTGGCCCAATTTGCCCGTTCTCTACACCACGCTAGACGATAACGTCGATGCTCTGGAGTCAGTGGTAGCACAAAAAGGGGACGGTATGAAAAGAGCCCAAAGGTTCTTATCCGTCTATAAACGGTTCGCATCCCAATCGGTCTTCCATGTTCTTCAAACCACTGGTCCGCAATCGCCCGTGTAGAAGAGAAGCGGTCCCGTAAAGCCAATAGTCTAAGACGGCGATCTTCGCGTTCTGTGGTTCTTCGACGACGTCCTGTACCTCTCGCTCTTCGTGTACGGCCCTCTTGGTTCCATGCCCGAACACAGACTGCCACAGTGTTTAAACTCCGTTGCGTTCTAGCGGCTATATCTCTCATAGACAAACCAGCCTCACGCAATCCCACAATTCTACCCCTATCAAACTCGCTTAATTGCCGAAAATTATGGCGTCTTCGCACTGGAGGCATTGTGATTGAATTAAAGAAGCTCTTTGAAATGCAATTTAAATCGCTTAAATGACAACTGTACTTACAAATGCTTAATTCATTGTTTTAGGGCTACTTAATCGTAAGTGTTTTTGAATGAGGTTAACAAAACAACCGCTAGGGCAATATGGCTGAAAAACTGATCGTTTTTTATCTTAATATAAACAAAATAATCCCAAAAAAAATTTACAAAATATTCATTATTCCTGGGTGTTCTTCTTTCTATGTCACTTAGTATAGATAACTGAAATCTAAGTTCTATAAACAAGTAGGTAAGTTTATTATACAGAGTGGCCAATTAGTGCGAGGAAGGTGGATATCTCAGAAAATATTGGGATTAGAATAAAACTTTCTCATTGAAAGTTGTGCAAATCAATGAGCTGCACATTTTAAAATTATTTTCGTGTATACAGGGTGTTCCATAAATGTGCGACATTCCAAGGTTATGTTTTTTTTTAAATGGAACCACCCATTTTTTATTACAAGTTTGGATTCCTTGGGAATTTTTGATGTGACTTTATGCATTATACATAGTATCTAAAATGGAAGGTTTTCGCATTATTTTACTTTTTCCGGAAAAATTGGCTTTTCGAAAAAAATAAATAACTCAGTTATCCTGGAATTTATCCAACTGCGATTTCGCAACTTTAATATGCATTACATGTGCTAACTATAGGGAGATTACAAAAGATGTTCAAAAATACCACCTTCTACTTCAAGGCACCTATGCGCACGAGTTACAAGATTAGTCCGAACTTGTTGTAGCATGTGGTCATCGATCAACGCCACAGCAGCATGCATACGGGCGATACACTCTTCCTCCGTCACAACTGGTTCAGCGTAAACGTGAGTCACTAACAAACCCCAGAAAAAATAGTCCGAAGGATTAAGGTCAGGAGAGAGATCTCGGTGGCCATGGGATAGACCCATCTCTTCCGAGCCATCGTCCCGGGAACTGTTCATTGAAAAAGTTTCTTACTTGCAGGGCATTATGTGCTGGTGCCCCATCCTGTTGAAAATAACAGCGCAGTCTAGTTGTCAAGAGAAGATCATCAAAGAATGGTGGGGGAAGTGTCCAGTTAAAAACTGATGATAGGTGTCTCCAGTAAGGCGTGGAGGTAAAAGGTGGGACCCCATCACAGTATTCTGAAAGATGCCAGCCCAAACATTGAGGGACCAGCGTCTTTGGTGGCTTCTTGGCCGTGTGTTATGAGGATTTTCATCTGCATCAGCCCAGGCGTGAAGATTATGCGTATTTATACTGCCTTCAGCAGTAAAAGTTTTCTCGTAGCTAAACACAATCCTATCAACGAACTCTGGATCCTGTTCTACATTTTGCACCAACCATCCACAGAATTCTGCTCGACATTCCCTATCACCCTCATATAAAACTTGAACTTTCTGTGGGCGGAAGGGATACAAACCATTTGAACGTAACAGTCTAGGAATGGTATCTTTACTGCCAGGAATGTTCCTTGCAAGTGTACGGAGACTTGTACTAGGTTCCTCCTCTATGCTTTCCAGAATCTCCTCTTTTTCAGCGACGTCTAAGAGGGGAGGACGGCCACCCATATTTCGTCGGGGATTTACATTACCAGTGTCGACTAATAGTTGCTCTATGCGTCTTATAGTTTTTGCAGTAGGCTGCCGACGGTTTGGAAATCTTTCCACATAGACCCTAGCTGCAGCAGTGGCATTATCATTGGTGAAACCTAACACCTTCACCATATCTACATACTCTCGATTAGAATAGTATCGGTCCATTACACAAAATTCAACTTGTCGCGATAAGTCGTGAACTTTTATTACAACGAACCAAATACCTAAACTTGGGTTTACTTTTTTGCAAATTTGTTAAACAGACAAAAAGTAGTCAGCTAAAGGTCACAAATACAAACACTGATATACCTGTCATAGTTCAAGAGCCCACTCGAAATACGTAAATTTTAGGAAATATTTTTCGTTTTTCTCCATTAACTCCCAGACGAAGGCCGATCGGAAAATTTTTCATTCTTCTTTTTCGCTTTATTTTAGTCACCCACATCATCCCCTGAGAGTACGGTCGTGAGTTTTGAGACACCCGGTATAATTACATGGATAGAGCTTGCAGTAAATAATACATAACCCTACAATTCAAATTGAATGTCAATATTTAAGGGACCGATTTTTGGCTCCATTTTAAGAAGAAAACCTCATATGAACACATTTTGCACAGATTTTACAGTACAGTACAGTCAGTACAGATTTTGACCTGACTATTTTGCCAGACATTGATGATACGCCACTGATTTCTCTTAAACTAAAAATTATTTTTGAACCCCCCAATTATTTCTAAATAAATTTGATCTCTTGATTTTCTCAATCCGATGCAAGGTTTTCGTTTAAGAAAATAAAAAACCGTTTCTCTATGATTATAATAATATCGTTAATATCACAATATCATCATACAGAAAAATAGATATTATTTTTTTAGGTGAAAACCGTACATCGGATTGAAAAAACAAGGGATCAAATTTGCTTACAAATAATTGTACTATCAATATCTGACAAAATAGACAGGCCAAATACCGTACGAACGCCACTGGTGGAAATACGAAAAAATATAACACGTTAAAAATGCCTCTGGATACATAGTACATGTATGCCAAATTTCATTAAAATATCTAAAATGGTATTACAAATACTAATAATAGATGATTTATTTTTTAAAACTTTCCGACCCTACCCTCTACCTCAAAAGTTAAAACGTTTAAGACATATATTTATATGAAGTTTTCTTCTTAAAATGGACTCAAAAATCGTTCCCTTAAATATTAACATTTAGTTAGAAAACACCCTGGTATGATCTCAAACCTTCCTGGAACTCAAGGAAACTCAATTGTGAAATACGATCCTATATTAATTTATAACAAATTACATTCTACAAAGTATGCTTGGGAATAATAAATCTTGTAATATTATTTGTTTTACAAATGAAATAATTTGGTGTCCGTACCTGGTCGTCAATATCCTTCCGGATCACAAGAAAAACTCACACTATAATTTTTTTTGGGTGGGTAGGAATTAGCATGTTTGGGTTTTTTGTGGTTTTCCTGTACCTGGAAGTAAATTATTTGCCAAGACAAACCGCTCTACCACTGGACACGGTTTCGTCAACACACTTTCATAAGCATACAATGATTTCTATCAACTATAAGAAATAAATAAAGTATATCTGAGTATCAATCTTTATGGATTAATTAATGTATTATACTACATAAATAATCTTGCTTGTTTTTTGTAACAGAATGTATGATATAATCGAAACAGCATAAATCATGTAAGTCGCTTGACTAAATAATAATCTTTCTTGAAACTGTATAGAATAAGTGAAATTATTCAATAAATACAGAAATCATAAATAGAATTTACATAGAATTACTTTTCATTTTTTTCACCCTTGTTTGGCATATATAACTTCAAGCAGATTTTGATCCGGTGAACCTATAATAACTATACAGTGCTTCTCAAAAGTCCCTTCCCCCTGTTATCTTTGGAGCGATTATACATAAACAAGTGAAATTTGGAAACTGAATATTAAAGGTTGTAAACTTCCCTACTAGTGATGATAGATGACGAAATCGATGACGTCACAAGGTCATTGTGACCAATAATTTTAAATGGAACCCTATGGCAAGCGATAGCTCTTTCAAAAAGTATCGAAAAAACTTATTCAATGGTAATAATTTTGTTTGTGTTTATGGCAATTTTATTGGCTCATTAGTAAACCTTAAAATTTAAATTCCATTCAGTATGATATTAATGACAGATTTAAGAATCACTAAATAAATTGCTCGAAGTGACCTCCATTCACTTCCTGACAATGAAATATCCTATTTTGAAACTCTTCTCGTACTTTTTCGAATGTGTCTGCGGAAATAGCTTCACATTCTGCAACAATACGTTGTTTTAAAACGTCAATATTGTCAGGTTTAGTGGTGTAAACCTTTGATTTAAGGTCCCCCATAGAAAAAAACCAAAGGTGTGGACCCCGTCGTCCAATCCATCTACCACGATACTCCTCATCCAAATATTGTCTTACTGCACCGTAATAGTGTGGAGGAGCACCATCCTGTTGGAATGTTATTTCCAAATTGCCGAATTCATCTGAATTATCTTAGTATTTAAAAAAACAGGCCCAACGATGTGGTTTCAGGATACCTGCCCAAACATTCACCCTCTGGGGAAATTGGGTATGTGTTTTACGAAAGAGGTGAGGATTTGCGTCACCCCAATACCTCACATTCTGTGTATTTACATTTCCATTTAGATATAAAGTACTTTCGTCAATAAAACACATTGTTTTGACTTTTTGAATTGTTTGTCTAGCTGTTGGTTAATTTTAGTTTCAATATTTTCACAAAATTCTAGCCTACGGTCTGGGTCGTCGTCTGAGAGTTGAAGAACCACTTTCAATTTGTTTTTTTTTCAATACCCTGTGTACTGTACTTCGACAGACTTTACAGGTAGATGCAACTTGAGTTGTTGAAGAAGTAGGATTAACTATTACTTCTGCCAGTATATCCATTTTTTTCTCATCAGAAATTTGTGGTCTGCCAGATCGTTTCGCATCATTAATACTACCCGTTATTTCAAACTTACTAAGAACCTCCCTTAAATAAGTCCTCGAAACAGGGCGATCGGGGAACCTCTCATTAAAAATGCGTTCTGCTGCATGAATATTTTGTCCAGTTTCACCCAGAATTAGGATCGCTGCTACTTTATCACCTAAAGCACGTATCATTTCACTTAAACGTTCGGCTCACAACGGTTTAACTAATTATAAAAATGTACAAAAATATCAAAAGTACCAAAGGCTGCTAAAACACTTAAACGTTCGATCAACAATACACAAATTATTAAATATACAAAAAGTTGGACAATTAAAAACGTCGAATTAGGGAGACTAACAAAAACGTCAGATTATTTGACAACTATCCAGAGGCGGTGCTTGAATTTTAGTATTAACTGATTTAATTCATCACAGCTTTACGTTTTTTAAAAGCCAGTTGCCGAAACTGCCATAAACACAAACAAAATTAGTATCATTGAATAGGTTTTTTCGATACCTTTTGAAAGAGGTGTCGCTTGCCATAGGGTTCCATTTAAAATTATTAGTCACAATGGCCTTGTGACGTCTTCACTTGTTTATGTATAATCGCTCCAAAGATAAGAGAGGGGGAAGGGACTTTTGAGATGCACTGTATGTGTAAATTATCAAAAAATACATCTACTTTATTTCGCGCGTTTTTAATCGTAACATCTATGTAATAATGCGTAAACTACAATAGGTTATAACCTTGTGAACATTGTATACATAACCTAATCTCTCAAAAACGAAGATAGTTTTAGGTCGGAAATACTTACTACCTCAGCTTAATATAGGTAAGTACGTAGACGAGTAATGCTATATTCTCTTTATACCGAAAGATGAAGCTGGAATGCTCAAAAGAGAGCACTGAAGGACGATATTAAATTATCACTTGACGATTGGATGTGACATGTATTTTAAAGGTTAACAGTGACAGTTGACATGTATTTTAGGCTAACGGTGACGGGCCCGAGCATAAATTTAACCTTTTCATATGGTGAATTGAAGTACTTTTTCTTATTTTTCCATGCGTTACGTGACAGTTATAGCTCCGTCCAGGTACCTCTCTTTCTACCATTGCGACTTCAAAATGAAAGTGCACGTTACTTGTCTATAGACAAAAATCGAAGAGGTTGTATTCGTAAATCCGTACATTAAAATTAAAGGCGATTGAAGATTCAACTTAATCATTTACTAATTTAACCATTTTGAAGTGGTAATGGTGGAAATATTTTGACTTGATATTAAGAACAAATCCGTTAACTTTCGAAAAATAAAATTGACAAACTGTTACCATGACTGTTGTCATTAAAATTGGATTTTATCATTTATATTTGAACTTTGGGTTAAGTTTTACAAAAGGCGGCATAAATTTTTTAAAATGCAATAATGGTATTTGATGGTACTCGACGAGGCGATTTCAATGCTACCCTTCATCTTTCTTAAATATGACCCCCCAGGGGTCACGAAAGGTCAACCCTTTAAAAATTGAAATGAAATGAAAACCAAACCTATTTATTTTCAAAGAAATTTTTAAAAATCCATATTTAGTTTTTTCGGGTAACCTAACCTTACCTAACCAATTTATATTCAAATAAATCCTCAAAAATCCATATTTAGGCTTTTCGAATAACCTAACCTGACCTAACATAACCTATTTATTGTCAAATAAATCCTCAAAAAGTCAATAAGGCATTTCAATGCGCTGTCAGATAGCTGTCAAAGACCTTTAAAAATGGGTACTGTAGGGCAAAATTACGTATAATTAGATGGATTTTATCAATAAGTTTTATTTTAATAAGTTGGATTTTAATATAGTGTATACGTTTAATTTATTTGTAATGTACCATAATGCCAGCATTTGGTTGTGTAGTTAACTGTGGTAGTAGAGGAAATCGTGACAGTGGTAAGTTTTTTAGAATCTCTGTTATTTGTAATTTTAAACATAAATTGAGTTAAAATACTCTTTCACATATTCTATAACTAATTTATAATTGAAACAACCACTAAAAAGTACAAAAAATCTACAGAAATTACACATATTACAATAAAAACAAAGGTTTATTTGCCCTACAGACGCCATTTTGCCAAAAGCGTTGAAATGTCTTATATTTTGGTTTTGGATAACCTATCTAACTTAACCCTTTTATTGTCAAAGAAATCCACAAAAAATCTATATCTGGTTTTTCGGATAACCTAACCAGACCTGCAGATCATAAACCGTTAAAAAATAATGTTTTAGAAGTTGACCTTAAAAGACTACGGGATGTCATTCGCCACCACACCAACAAAAAAAATTGTCAGATGCAAAAATAATCCCCAGTTCATGAAACGTCAAAAAATCATGTTTTCCTTGGGGGTCATATTTAAGAAAAATGAAAATAAAAAAAAAACTTTTTATCTTTGACATTATTTTTGTTAAGATACTAATTTTATTTATAGATTTAGTATTATTTTAACGTAGATGTTTACTGGATTTTCTGATAATAAGTGCTGTTATCTAACTGCCATTATTTTTACATGCCTCGATTAAGACCTCACTCATCCGGTCGAAACGTCGGCAAATAAAAAGAGCACGGTTTAGATAGATTGATAATCCATCCTCCAAGCCAAACTCCTAAAGAAGGCCCAAGCATAAAGTAATTGGGAATTCATTACTCGGTAATAAATGTGAAAAACATGGTCCCTAAATATAGTGAACTTCTATGCGCTGCTAAAATATTCATTCATTCATTCGAGTTGAATAATAGCTATTTATGTTACCAATGACGAAAAGTACGTATGTGATAATTTGGGGATTTAATATTTCGTAACTAGTTAAAAAAAGTGAAACAAAACAGTTAAAACTAAACTTAAAAAAAAAATTGCAGCACCTTATTTGTTTAATAACTTTTTTTGAATTCTAATTATGTAATATCATTATGCCCAAAATGTAATCAAACTTATTATACCAGTATTATAAATAATCTCTATATAGACAGTTTTATTCGAGGGGTAAACCACGGTGGAATTTTGGTGTACAGCGTCTCGGAATTACTGGAATTACTAGTGAATTGGTGGAATTAATTGCAGAATTACTGAAATTACTAATGGAATTAGTAGAATTACTGTTGGAATTAGTGAAATGTGTGGTATTAGTGGAGGAATTAGTCTTGGAATTAGTGGTATTATTGGAAATAGTTGAAGTGTTAGGGTGTTGCCATATAATAAAACGAACTAAAAACCGCGTAAAACTTTCAACAAGGTTCGGTTCTCGGATTCGGGTAGTGTTAGTTTGTATACTCGTATACAAATTTCAGTAAGCTTATGACGAGGCTTACCATTTAATTGTGGGTGTAATATTATGTAATAAATAGATATAACATATAGGTAAGTACTACATTATTGAAATTAATATAAGTTACGAAAACTTTGTATCTCTTTGTATTTAATTGCGCAAAACTGCCGAATAGTGATGCAGTTGGAATGTGAGTGAGTCACGAGGTGAGTCATTTCGATGCGCTAGCTAAGAAATAATGCTAAATACACCAATTTCTATCGTACCTATCTACCGTGATACCTATTTGAAAAGCTATGCAAAAAACTATGATACACCGATCTATATTTGCTCGTATATTTGCTATTTGATTTAAATTATTCCATTTAATAATTGTCAATAAGGAAGTGACTGTTTTACAAAAATAAAGAATTAGTTAAAATTGTATTTGCAGCCTACCTAATACTCGAAATACGAAATTCTACAAAAATTAGTTAAAATTTTTTCTACTTGAAGTTGACGGGTATTGATAAAGCAAAGATAATAAAGTAAAAGGTTGGTTTTTGCAAATATGTATTTCAAAATAGCCTTACTGAAAAAAAAGTAGTATCATTATTGGTTCTTTACGGTTCTTTATTTTTATCCGTTTTTATCATGGTATCTAGATCTAGGTAGACAACGTAAAAAACGGATTTTATTTTATGAATGTTTTATTTCGTTTTATTTGTTTTAGATGGTTTTACCTTGGTTTTACACCATCTGGACAGAAACTAAGAATAGTATATTTCGAATTGATCAAATACGATCAAATCGATGAAATATTAGAAAGTTCTTGACAAAACTGATGAAAGTATGGAGGTATGTTGCTATTAAAAGTTAGAAGTTATTGACTATACTGTTTGTGCAATTTTTTCAGAAAATATCGGAAATATACAGGTCAACTGAGACGTCAACATACAATTCTACGCGAGATTCTACGGTATTTTTACAAGCGGAATCGAGTCTGAACATTAAAGTACCGGAAAGTGTTAAAATCTTTTAATCATTAATGGATATCAAGATGCCTCCGTAATTGCTAACATTGACGATGTTATAATTTCTGAAATTGAAAGCTTTGCTCGTACGGACCTTGAACACATAATAGACCAAAATGAGTACGACAAGTATTATGGTGTTTTTCTAAAAATCCAAAAATGTTTAAATTTGTTAGTGGTCATAAACAAATAATTAAGATGCTTAGCAAGCATTTTAGAGAAACACTTAAAACCCAAGATTCGAAGGTGAGAAAAATAAACATGGAAGCAAGAATGGCCGTAACCACTGTATTCCTGTTCAAATTGATAGTGACTCCCAGTATAGTGCAACGTCTCGTCAAGATTTGAGCAATGGTTCATCAGAACGATTGTCCCCAATAAATTTAACGAAGGAAAATGCTAAAATATTAGATGTAATGAAGAATTGGGCAAAGAATAAGGTTGAGTCCGACCAACACTTGTGGGAATCGTTATCACTAAATTTCAACAACATTATAGTCAATACCAGAGTCTCGAATTCCAATTCACGTACCGAATTATATTGTATAATTACGTGTTTCTGTGGATCCAGATTCAACCTCCCAAAGGTGGATCTATTCCAATTTCCAAACACATCTTTTAGAAAAACATATAAACTACAAAAATAAAGTTTCAACAAAAATTCGTCCATACTTTCTTTCTTAAAACAAAATCGAGAACAAAATCAAAATCCGTGTCAAAATCTAAAAAGTAAAGCAAAAATCAATATAATTCAAGATATTACCATATCAAGTAAAACGTCAGGACCTGATTCGGAAGCTGTAGAAAGTGATAATGTTGTAAATTCATGTCACAGTAATTATGCAGAAAGCTTAGGATCATTACCTTTAAATAATGTATCTGAAAATACATCCGATACATCACCGTTAAATGGTAAAAATGGAAAACTTTGCGATATCAAAGGTCGGAACGATCAAAACGTGCAAGGGAAAATAGTATTGCTTACCAGAATGAAGGTCAGACTTTAGTCACAGATTATTTCCAGTTCATTAATCAAATCTGTGAATCTATAACACCTGATATGACAGATATAATGGTAAAAAATTTAAAATTACACACCAATTAAATGACACTCAAAATGAAATATGTTATGAAACATTTGAAAATAAAAGGGACGTTTATCAGTATTTCTACGTAAACTATTCACAAATGCTATACAGAACTTGGAATATACAAATAACAACAACTGCTTTGATGAATTTACCAAGAAGGTTGCGGTTTACTTATTTTATACAGCTGGAAGACTTGCATACGAAACATTATATTCTAATTTAAAAAACAGTTTGCCATCAATATCAACTTTAAATCGGTATATCGAGAATAATAGAACCCGATTAGAGGAAGGTACATTTGATTTTCTAGGTTTACAAACTTTTTAGAAAAAGAAATCTTCCTAAATATGTATGGATATCTGAAGATGGTACACGGATTAATGGTAAAATTGAGTACGATTCAATGTTTAATAAAATTATAGGCTTTGTATTACCACTAAAAGATGGCTTACCGGTACAAAACGCGTTTATTGGGAGTTCCTACGCCTCTATAAAACACTACTTCGAAACGGCAACTAAAGCTTCGTATGCTTATGTGATAGTTGCTCAATCTCTTGTCCCAGGAACACCAGCATATTGTCTGAGTTTATTTGGAACCGCTAATAAGTTTACATATAAGGATGTACTTCAGCGATGGGAATACTTAAAAGCAGAAGCTAAAAATTTGGAATTACTATTGTTGGTTTTTCTTCGGATGGAGACACCCGCTTGTTAAAAGCAATGCGATTAGCTTCTGGTTTGGGTACTACGAAAACTTCAACAACAAGTGACAAATTTTCAGACATCCTTACTTGGAAATGGTATCATATGAATCTTGAAGAATCAAATAATTGCTATTTTCAAGATTTTGTACACATCCTAACAAAATTTAGAGTACGATTGTTAAACGATAATGTTACATTGACCATAGGAGATGCGGTTGCAACTTCAGCACGTATTGCTGAAATTATCAACACCATTTCGAAGGATAAACATTTACTTACCATGTCGGACCTGAAAGGAGAGGACAAATGAATTTCTCATCCGCAGAAAAGATGTGTTCAACAAAAGTCATTGAACAATGTACCTCACTCACAAGGTACTATACTGTATCTTACAATAATGAATTATATTTTATCCGCTTCTTTAAATGATACCATGGCTCTTGATGAAAGGGTCTACAGATATTGGTTTGCTGTTTTCTTCTTGCGCATTTGGAGATCGTCCATAAAAACAAATAAAAACTATCTCTTAAAGAAAACTTTTGTCTACTAATAGCTACGTGTGTGTGGAGTTAAACGCGCATACATTAATAAAGATTATATTACTTTTTAAGTCCAAATTTATAGAAAATATTGATAGCGACATGTTATATCTGCCTAATATGAGTAGTCAACCATGTGAAAAACTTTTTCGAACTGCAAGATCAATGACATCGACCTATTCTACCATGATTAACTTTAGTATAAAAGACTTATCATATCGGATTGGCCGAATTCATACTATAAATAATATCATCAGCGACATGAATGCCGAATTTTCTTTCCCTCGAGAAGAAAAAAAGGAATTGTAAAACAAAATTTATTAAAGTACTCATTGACATATGAAGAAATTACGTACATGAACTTAGCGAAACAACATTAACGCATTAAGTAGTTGATGACATCATAATTTGCCGCTAATTTGCCGCTAATTAGTTGTGAAAAAAATTTTGTCGCTAATGTTTATCAACAAAAAAATGGCGTTTCGCTAAGTTCATGTGAACCTAGCGAAACAACTTTTAAACAAATCATCAGAATACCACAAAAGTAGCTTATAATTTGCCGCTAATTTGCCGCTAAATAGTTGTGAAAAGAAAAAATTTGTCGCTAATGTTTATCAACAAAAAAAATGGCCTTTCGCTAAGTTAATGTGAACCTAGCGAAACAACTTTTAAACAAATCATCAGAATACCACAAAAAGTAGCTTATAATTTGCCGCTAATTAGTTGTGAAAAAATTGGAAAGGTGGATGACCCTTTGGGCCATCCTTGGAACTTCCCGCTACAATATTTGTTACAATGTTTAAAAATCTTTTAATATTGGAAAAGAGCACACTTTTTTAATATATTTATTATTAAATACTTTAAAAAATAAAATAATTTTATCAAAAAAAAACTTTTTATATTTTAACAAAAAACATCAACTCTGGGTTGATCTTGGCAACTTCAGTTCGTTGCTTAGGTCTTTCTTTCAAATCGTCGTACTCGATCCAGCGCTCGTTTCTCTGACAAACGCGGTGTAGTGCCCAGTGGAGTTTAAAGCTTGAGTAACAACTGTGGACCTAGTAATTTTCTTCCCTTGTAATCAACAAATCCCAGTAATTTAAATGTGCCATATCCTTCTGGGAGAACAAAAGACGTTGGAAGAGTTGCGAGACCTATATCGTTGACTGCGTCAATGCCAATCATAATCACGTCTCCTACAAATCGGGAGAACAGTTTTTAACTTCCCGCAACGTAGTGCAACGTAGTAAGGAAATATATTGTTTTCGAAAATCGAAATTTTGATCTTTCTTTACGTTTTGAGGTCCCACAAAGCCATTTTGACCATTTTCACCATGATGTCCTCATGTCTGTATGTACACACACACACACACACACATACATACAGACGGGAGAACATCGCGCTAAAATAGTCAAAATGGCTTCGTGGACTCTATACCGTAAAAAACATCAAAATCATAATTTTAGTTTTTTGGGGTGAAAACAATATCTTTTTCCCTTTAGGCGGGATGTTAAAAATGTTTAGTAAAGAATTAATGTTTCTAAGACTCTGTAAGTAATCGTATAGATTCCTGTTTAAGTCCTGATTGTAGGCAGAGATTTAGAACTGTTTAATAAAATATGAAGTTTTTTCACAAGGAAATGTAACTTTAAGGAATCAGTTAAAATTTCTTAGGACTCAGTTGAACAGAGCAAATATTAAAATACTAATTGAATAAGTTACCGGTGGAATGTAGTTTATTTTTCTCAATATTCTTGCATCGTTTGTTGGAACATTCGACACCTTCGAGATAGATATGTTCCAGAATGGCTTTTTCTAAAGGTTGTTGCAGCTCCTTTTCAGTAACGGATATGGTGGGAAGGGATTTGATTCTCGGAGCACATCCTGCCGAGCATGTCCAAATTTCTTGAAAACTGGGTGCTTTTTTGAACAAAAAGTTCGCAAGTCCGATTACATTGCAGTTGCAGTCAATCAACAAAATCTGGTCTTCTTTTGGCTCTTTTCCAAAAAAGTCCATCAAAATTTCTGCTCTTTGTTGATATGTTTTGGCTCGTATATTTCTTTTCAAAGTATCCACTACCATCTTGAATATCAGACAATTGGTTGCTTTATTTTTAACGTATTTTTCTATTGATTCGTAATCTGATGCTGCTGCCATAATCATCTGAAATATACTGTCGAACGCACAAGTTGACGTCAGAGATATTTTCGCTTTACTTAAAGACGCACATAACAATGAAGGATCATTTCCATTTTTTATGATTGGTATAGACTGCAGGCTTCTTGAAATGATCAGGTCATTGAAATTGGTGTTATTTTGTGAAATGTAAAGAGGCTGTCTGGGCCTCTTTCTTGATTTTCCCAACCCTCGCCAATTCTCAAATTCATTCAAAGCCGTTTTTTCGTGTTTTCGGGAATCGTTAAAACATTCCATGCAAAGTCGTTTTTCACCATAGCCTTCTTCTTCTCCTTCAATTGCGACTGAACATCCCTCAAAAATATGGACACTCGATTTGCATATAAAACACTTGTGAGCCCCTCCTGGTGTATCACCATTTCTACACGCACAACATGTAGTATTATCTTGATTATTTCGATAAGAAGTAATGTCCTGCAATGGGCTTCGTTGCAGTTGGATATTTTTTTCCGGAGACAGGATGATATTTTCGTTGGAGATATTCTCTTCATCAACATCTAAGTCAATTACCTCCAATCTCTTGGTTTTCCTTATTTTCTTTTGTGGAATATCTTCTTCCATAGATAAGTCACTCGCAGGACTAGCAGATCGCTTACAAGAATGATCAAGATTGCTGCTAGTCGCTGGTTGTGAATGAGAATTGTCAGTAGTGTTTTCCACGTCAGTCACTGGTATCGCCTTGTTACGTGCAGCGGCAGAGTCAACAAGTTTCAACTTACCATTGCTGTACTTCACAAGTGTCTCAACTGCCAAATCAAGTCTCGTTAGTTGTGGCAAAACTAGCTTCTTGATATTTTTCAATTCACTCTCGATTGGAGCACTACTCGCGGGAACGCGACCAAATCCGAACGCTGGCTGGCAAATACACGACCACATTGGGATTGTTCGCAGTTGATTGCGGAGACGAGCGGCAAAATCATCACTTCGTCTAGGGTTCAAATCATCACCTTTTTCAGATTTCAAGATTTCTGCGACTTCTTCTTGAATTGACGAAATCCATTTGGTTATGATGCTCTCCTTCTTTTCTGTACTTCGGCGTTCTTCTTCGCTTTTTTTTTCGTCTGTGTCTTTCAAATTTGCCTCTTCTAAATTATCGGTTTCCTCCATAACGCAGTCCACAATTTCTTCTATTTCTTTTTGTTCTTGAGTTTCACCAGAGATAGTGCTTTTCAAGAAATCTACAGATTTTTTTAAGGATCCTGCGCCCTCTCCTCCAGTATCACTGAGTGAGACTATCAACAGCGCCTTTATTATTTTCTCAGCCTCTTTTTGTTTTGACACAAAATGAGTTGTCCAACAGCGAACAAGTAAAATTTTTGACATTTTTTTCTCCCTCTCAAAAATGTTACCCAGTTTTTGATATAATGGGCTACGTCTATCCTTATATATGTACGTGGTGGTTGACTGGACATACAAGCTTCTGAATATGCTTCGGTAGATTCATGCAATGAGAAACTCCAACAACACGCATTCAGCAGAGCCTTTGAGGAATCACAAACCTGTTAACAAAAAGGCAACAGTACTACCCCGTTCGGTTAAGAGTTGAAATAACATATATAAAAGAAAGATGCAATGTAGGAGAAAGATGGTTGGATGGATAGATGGATGAATGAATGGGTGAAGGTATTATTGTACAGTGCTACTAGACATTCTTCTAAAAGAGCAAAATAATATATTTACCACTTCTTTGGGAAACTTAGCACCCGACTGAATCCATCTCCTTAACCATTCGCTGATAGTGACTGTGTCTTGCCTCTCGGAGAGTAACGAAAATGCAGTATGTTGTCCATAAGATGAGTACATGACTCCACTGTACAGAAAAATATGATGAGACTGCTGTCCATCGACGTGCTTTATTTGCTTCGCGATGTTTCCAGTAGCGTCAATGCAGAGCCGAACATGCTCACGTTCCCTTAAAATATTATAAACTCGAACTTGATGCGGAGACCAAAACTGCACCGATATGGGGTCGTACGAAATGTTTCTCACGGTGTTTTGTCCATCTTCGGATCGTTTAAATAGGAGCAGAGCAATCAAAGGATTTGAATGGCGATATTTGTTTTGCAATACCTGATGTTTAGCTCTTCGTAGTACATCAGCCGAATGAAGATGTGGTGGTTCTGCAGTGTCGCCTTCAAGCATTAATTCAGAAGCTTTTTTTGCTCGGTAAAGTTCTGTCGATTGTTTTTCCAATTGCAAGACAATTTGTTTTCGAGTCTCTCCTCGTAATTGCCTTTTCCCACAATCACCCTTGCCTTTGGAGGAAACGCACAGGATTTTCACTATTTCTTCATTATTATAGCTTGGAAGAATGTGGCACTTCAAGGAGCTGCCACACTTGCAGTGACCTGTATTCAAACGATATGAGATAATGGTCAATCGTTATAATTTATGGAAGTATGCTCACCTGTAAATTTACCGGAGTTATCACTTTTGTTGATGAAGTTTTTGTCAAAGTGATATCCATGTGACAGTCGAAAATCGTCGTAAATTTTTTTGGAAATTATTTCTGTCCACTTGTTAGGTTGCAGTATATTTACAACGCGGAACCGTTGAACATTGTTTCGGTCTTTGTAACTTCTGGTTGACTCGACAATCAAATTATTAAACTCAGTTTTTGCAACGTTAGAGTAAATGTTGCATTTTTCTCCGGAGATAAAGAAGTCGATGGCGATGATGATAGATCGGTTGGATGATCTTCACTTCTTGATTCGTCAAAATTTTCGATTGTTTCTCCGAACAAAAATTTCTTCAAGTCGAACCGATCGTTAGTTGCATACGAATAAATTGAATTCGCTTTGACTTTATGGCACAGTTCTTTTGAAATAACTTCCCAAATTGGGTTTTCTTGACTTACGAATGCACGAGTTTTTACATCACGAATCACTTGTTCACGGTACTTTAAAATAACAGAAATTAATAGAGCTTTGTCTACTACCGGCGGCCGACCGGGAGGCATATTTCCCGAATAACGAACGAATTATTGAAACAAAGTACTGCACCATACCCTTGGCAGGACGAGATACGAATAAAGAAACAAAAGCGAAAAGTAGGAAGAGCGGTTTCCTCTCTTTCACACTTGAGGTGGTCTGTGCGAAGATAAATTGTAAAAAATTTTTGAAGTAAGAGGAAATCGTTTTGCGGCTCGCTGATTATAAATATAGTATTAGATTTATACCTAATAGGAATTTGTTTAAACTACTTCTATAGTCTGTCTTTTAAGGATGCGAAGTAATAAATGCTCATTTTAAATGCAAAACCGATACAGGGCGGCACACTAATATTTTGTACATTATTGACTATTTACATTGAATTTTCTGTATTTTTACACAATTTCGATGCATCCACCCGATAGTAAGGGATTATTGAGGGTTTGTCCATTGTTCATCCATTGTTAAAGCAGGTAATATTGGAATCATAGACGCGTATTGTAGATGGTAATAGGAAAACGAAATATATTTATTATTAATTTAACTACATATATACAATATATATTATTATTTAAACGCATAATGTTTAAAAGGGAAATTTTCAAGATTCATATGCTCATCACGGTTTTATTGGCTGCTGACGATTTTTGTCAGAATTCAAGAAATCAATTATTGCAACTATTTGTTTAAACAAAAATAAAAAAGCTTTCAAGAAACCTACTTCTCCAACGTTTTTTTATACGTTTTTCTTTAATACATGAACTTAGCAAAACGCAATTTTTTGTTGATAAACATTAGCGACAATTTTTTCACAACTAATTACCGGCAAATTAGTGGCAAATTATAAGATAATTTTTGTGCTATTCTGATAATTTGATCAAAAGTTGTTTCGGCAGGTTCACATGAACTTAGCGAAAGGCCATTTTTTTGTTGATAAACATTAGCGACAAATTTTTTTCTTTCACAACTATTTAGCGGCAAATTAGCGGCAAATTATAAGCTACTTTTGTGGTATTCTGATGATTTGTTTAAAAGTTGTTTCGCTAGGTTCACATTAACTTAGCGAAAGGCCATTTTTTGTTGATAAACATTAGCGACAAATTTTTTCTTTCACAACTATTTAGCGGCAAATTAGCGGCAAATTATAAGCTACTTTTTGTGGTATTCTGATGATTTGTTTAGAAGTTGTTTCGCTAGGTTCACATGAACTTAGCGAAACGCCATTTTTTGTTGATAAACATTAGCGACAAAATTTTTTTTCACAACTAATTAGCGGCAAATTAGCGGCAAATTATGATGTCATCAACTACTTAATGCGTTAATGTTGTTTCGCTAAGTTCATGTACGTGAAGAAATTGGTCGTATTGACATAGAATCTACTGTACAACGAGCTTTAAATGATGTTAGAAAACATGCAGAAAAAATAGGAATAGTTAAAGACTCGGTTAAAGATGAGATTGATTATATGAATTTAGACTTGCAACTAATTCTACACGAAAATGAAGAAACAAACGAATTCCACGATATTGAAATTGACGAAAATATTACTAAAGAACTCGGCGATGATAGAGTAGAATCCGATGATTATGCAATTGAAGAAACTAGAAATGAAACCATCTCTCCGAGGAGAGGTCCTTAGACTTGAAAGATTATTCTCAAAACGTAAAAGATATTTCTCAAGATTGTATTTACGTTAAAATTGATTTAAAAGATAAAATTGCTATAATTAAGAAATCATCACTATGCTGGTTGTTAAATGAATCAAATGGTCGTGTAAGCAATGATCGATTAAGAAGATTTATTATTAGCAGTTCTACTGATAGAACTAACAATTCTAAAAGAACTAAACCACAAACTAAAACACGTAGTAAAAACAAAACTGTTGAGAGAAATAGTGGAAGTGAAACCAATATTTCAGATACTGACGAGGATCCAGATGTTTCAAATGAAAATTTCGAAGAGGAGTCACAAATGAAGGATGGTGAAGGCTACTCTGAAGATGTAAATTCCAAAGATAATCTAAATGATAATTCTCTATCCAGGTTAAGATACACTGAGAAAGTTCTTGAAATTGATATTTCATTAGAGAAATATTACGCCATTTGTTATGATACGCAATGGTATATTGGACGGATAATAGAATATGCAGGTTTTGAACAATATAATATAAAGTTTTTAAAATCAGAATTAGAAAAGTTTGTCTGGCCAAAACCGGATGACATAGATATTGTCCTCAAAAAATATGTATTTTATGGCCCTATCGAATTAATTGGAACTGGACCTTTCGAATTAAAACGGTACGACTACATGAATATAGTAAAAAATTCAAACTAATTAAGAAGACTAAATCATAGAAATTGCGGTTTAAATGGTTAGGATTCTATTCTCCATTAAAATGTATTACCCTCGGTATTACCATTTTATTTGTAGACGGATTTTGTAACTTAGATGTATGTACTTTAAACACAAATAAAACATGCAATTTCTTTTTATTTTCTTTATGAATATAAATAATTAATCAATTCTGAACTTAACAGATGCCAAAATTATTCTTTAAATTTGAATCAAATATTGCCAATAATACTAGAATAATAGAATTAGTAGTAGAATTAGTGGTATTAATGGAATTGCTGTGGAATTAATGGAATTAAACTGGAATTTGTGGTATTGGTTCTAGAATTTGTGGAATTGGTCTTGGAATTGATAGCATTAGTGACCTTAATAGTAAATTAATGGTATTACTTGGAATTAGTGTACAAGATTATGTATCGCGGTTTACCCCTCGGTTTTATTAAAACGTTTATATAGGGACAGAAGACTGGCAGAAGTCAAGACTGAAAAATTATATTCAATCAATATTCAATTCACGTTAAAAACTTTTTTTAGAAAAGGACAGACTTTTATTTTGTCACATGCTGTAATATACATGATTCGTGTAATTTTTCTGAAAATTTCATTAATACTGATTCAAGTATTAGTGGTAGTAGATCAGTAGTAGTTAAAAATAAAGTCAAAGTTGCTAACGGAAAAAATTAGGTATTAATTTGTTAACTTGTTCAAGTAACAAATTATGTACTTAATACCCCAATATCTCGCCCAATGTATTGAGATATTAAACGTGTTGGTTTCATATTACTCCATATCTGATATCCTTAACTAATTACTTATCATATGTAAATTGGTATGAAATAAAATAGTAGGTATTAATAACTATTTTGTTACTATGCACCATTAATAACTAAAGAATTAAACTACGATCAAATGTCTATGTTACTAATTACAAAATTGATAATTGATTAATAACAACTTACCGAATCGTAGAATTGTCCCTGCATTGTGGTAATTCATATGTATGAGTTCGTCATTGGGATCCCCATATGGTAAAACAAACTTGCATGCATCACATTGCGTAGCACCAAATTTCTTTTGCCCGCAATCAAGTAACAATTGATTTTTCGGGAAGAGGTTTGAGCCTCTTTGTTGTGTTAGTTTTTAGAGTTTTACAATTCATTGTCGAAGGATTTTGTTTGCCACAAAAATAGGAAACAATTTCTCATTCTCACCAAAAGACATAGCAGATTCATTCAAAGCACTTATTAAGTTTTGTTGGTTTCTTGTTGGACTATTTAAAGCTAAACCTGAGGTCATATTACACATCTGAGAAGTTGGCGATAATAAAATAGATTTATCGATAACTTGTTTTTGTACTAAATTAGAGCAATTGTCAGAATTATCTAAAGGCACGTGAAGATGAATGGAGTTTTCAGACATAACAACTGAGGTATGCGCTGTAAGAACTAATTGCTCAGCATGAACCTCTGAATGTTTATCTAATGACTCCACAATTTTGTCAATAGTTTCTGAACAAATTAAATTTTCTTTATCAGGTACTATCAAATCAGATGTATCCAAACTTATATCAAATTCATCTCTGAAATTAATCACATTAAAATCTTCAGAATCTCTATTAATCTTAAAATTTAAATGTTCATCCATTACCAACTCTGAATTTCTGTGTGATTTAAAAAATTTCTTAGGAATTTCTGGGGCTGGGCTGGAAGCAGGACGCTTAAAATTTGGTGTCACATTTTCTGTATTAGCAAAATTTAATCCAAGAGGTAGTTTGTTTTGTAAGGGTTGTATTTGTTTTATGGAAAACTCGGAATTAATGTTTTCTATGCTTTTCAAATAGTCATTTAAAGGAGAATTGTCAATTATATCCAGAGCTGATTTAATGAACTGCTGTGTAGAAGGTTTTTTAATCTTAGGCTTTCTTATTTTGTGTCGTACTCAGCATTGATTTGACCAAAACTGCGTTTCACTTTGCGACCACATAGATATACAGGTCGAGGTTTAATTTTCTTTTTATCAGTGTCTTCATTCAATGGTGACGAGTCTCTTGGAAATAATTCGGTGCGTGCTTTAGAAACTTGATCGAATTTAATTTGTTTGTTAGTTGATATTGTGGAAAATGGAAGTTTGCGTTTGTTTGATTCTACTAAATCTAGTGGGCTTGTCTCAACAGAATAATTACGTATTAATTTATTCGCAATTGTGTTCAATCCTGATGTATCTTGTAATTCCTGTAGATCTGACAACTTTGGTTTGTGTTTTTTCGGAGATTCCACAAATGACTGAGGTACTATTTGAGCAGGACTGAGAAATAAAGGCGACATGGTTTCTTTAAGAAGCTCATTATGTTTCTCACTTTGTGGTGTTTTGAGACAATCAACAGGAGGTTGATTTTCGATGTTGTTTTTGGAGATATCGCATATGTTTTCAATGATTATGTAGTCTTGAATGGTGTTTCTATTAAATATTAAGAAATTCTCCTCTGAATTACTTAAATGCAGCTCGAAATCTGTAGATGTGACCGAAGAACAAGGTGAGAGTGCTGATGTATTAAGCGGTGTTATATACGATAAGTCGTCCAATATCATCATCTTCGATTGATGGAAATAATTGACGCCTACTCTGAGATGCGTTATGTTCGTTCTCGTTAAAAGAAAATTTCGTTGAAGAATAGTCATTGAGATTTTCATCAATCATTTTCATTATTATGAATCAGCCGAATATCCACTGTTAATTTGAATAAACGCAAATAAAGCGCCAGCCTTTAATCCGTTCATTACAATTATGCATTTCCAGAACGTATCGAATCAAAACCGACTAATAAAATGTACAGTGCTTACCGATTAATTAATAAAATTGATGTAAAACTGAAACACACTGGCGGTTAAAACCGTTGAGTTCTCCGACCAGCTGATAATTCTAACCACAGTATTTATAACCTGACGTTATTTGCCGCCAGAATACGTCATAAATTTCATTGGTTGCAATTGCAAACATTTGCACAAATACAAGAAGCTGCATTGCCGCATTTTTATTATAGTCTCCAAATTACCGTATAACACAGTATACACCTACGAACAGTACTTAAAACTAAGTTAATTTTTGTTTAGATATGATGAACAGGAAAACAACTAAAATAATTTTTATTTAAGAAAAATTGTTGCTTCGAAGCAATCAATTGTCTTAAATTTTTTAATTATAAAAGATTAAATAATGTAACGACGTTTCACAAATCAAGTTTGCTTTTTCAAGTTAAATAAAAAAATGATATAAATTTTTTGGATATACAGGGTGTTTCAGAATAAGATGCTGATCCTTAAGGGTGTCAATCCTTGCGCGATTTTAAGAAGAAAGTTCAAATAAACATATGTCCTAAACCTCTTAACTTTGATCTACATGGTGTTCAAGTTTTAAGAAAAAACGTTTTTTATCATAACTTTAATATCTTTATAGATATTTTAATAAAATTTGCATATGCCTTCTAAGCTACAACAGCTATTTTTGATTTAGAAATTTTTAATTTTTTTATTCAGTGGCGTCCGTACATGAAGAGGACTAGATATTTTTAAGAAATATTATGTATGCCACTGCTTTTTTAAATAAAAATTATTTTTAAAATCTCCATTCATTTTAAGGTAAATTTGATTTCTTGTTTTTTTTCGTCCGACGAACGGTTTCCGATCAAAAAATAAAGATCATTAAATGGACACAATTAAAAAAAATAGTTGTTGTTGCTTAGAAGGCATATGCCAAATTTTATTAAAATATCTATAAAGATATTAAAGTTATGATAAAAAAACGTTTTTTTCTTAAAAACTTGAACACCTTGTAGATCAAAAGTTAAGAGGTTTAGGACATATGTTTATTTGAACTTTTCTTCTTAAAATCGCGTAAGGATTGACACCCTTAAGGATCAGCATCTTATTCTGAAACACCCTATAGTTAATAGTCCAATGCATTTAGAAATTGACCACCATTTTTGTATACATTTTTTCTCTTACGCTCCATCCGAAAGGGTTTTCCTCAGTGAATTTAACCCTAAGTTTGCGCACCCCTAAAAATTTGGTGTTTTTTTTTTATTTTTATATCTCGCGTTCTGATTATCGTACAGTCCTAAATTTGATGTCTTTGGATTCGCTTTTAGTTATATTTTTAAAAATGCTATATGACAAAAAACTGTGCGGCAAACGGGAAAAAAGTTATTGCTCTTCAAACTCGACAGAACCGCTTAAAAAAAGGTTTTTTTCTTTTAGGCTCCGATCTTTTTTCCAGTTCACCTGCCGCTTTTTTGTTAGAAAATTTTATTAAAAATAAACTAATTTCAAGTATTTACAAAAAAAAGTATCCCGATACAACCATTTCTCGCCCGTCAATCGACGCGCAAAGTTGCTATGTTTCGTGCGGGATTTCGAAATACGGTGGATGGCGCTCGCGCTCCGCCCTGCATTTCGTCGTAATACGACTTATCTCCTGTTCATTTATTAAAATAAACAATTGTTATGCATTATACATTGTTTAAATATGCCTATGTGTTCAATAAAAATTTTGTTGGAGTGGATTTTTATTTAAAATGAACATTTCGAAGGGTTTAATGATGACTATTCTTTCAAAATGTTATTCAATTACTATTACACTATTGCTATTTGTTACTAATTTATTGGTACAGTAAGAAATTCCTATTTTTGAACGCAGAACTGTGTTTATATTGAAACAATTAATATTTCGACAGGTTTTAACTTTATAAAATTTTTTTTTGTTTTTCCGAACTCAAAGGTGGTGCCTTGAGGTTAAGTTTACGGCGCGTTTTTTTTCATGTGGTTTCACTTTTTCTTTAGTGAAATTCTCACTTTGTCATGATATAGCCATAAACTTCATTCTCACTTATCGTCACAGGCTGTTCGCTTGCTTTTCTTTTCAATGAAGCGGTTGATTTGGGTAAAAGTACAATTGCTGAAAGTTTGTCATCAACTTCGTCGTTTTCGTAATTTGAGTCATCTACATTTCTTTCGCGGTAGCGCAGGTTTCCCCATGGTAGGTCTTGCACAAAACAGAACATTTCAAACCTGCTTTTCGACATCCACATGCCCTGTTACGTTGTTGTACATCCACAGGATACAATGACCAGAACTTTGCGTGGTTTCGATTCCTGGTCGGTTGTGATTGGCTCCAAGTGCATTTTTCTCTGCACTGATCCACTTTTGCACTTGATGATATATTTGAAGGAAATGTCTGGCTGCTCGTTTTCGCAACCTGACTTGAAAACCAAAACTGACCTATTGCGTTTACTTCCCACGAGCTCAGCAGCGAGGCAACATACCCTTCGATCATATCATCAAGTGCAAAAGTGAATTGATGCAGATATAAATGCACTTGGAACCAATGACAACCAATCAGGAACCAATACCACGCATACTTCTGGACTTCGTATTCTGTGGATGTACAACCAACTGTAGCAGGGCTTGTGGATGTGGAGAAGCAGGTTTGAAATGTTCTGTTTTGTGCAAGATTTGCTGTGGAGAAACCTGCACGAGTGCGAAAGAAGATGTAGAGGACTCGAATGATGAAGACCGCAGAGTTGATGACAAACTTACAACAATGGAACCTTTACCAAGATCAACCGCTTCATTGAAACGAAAACAAGCCAATCAGCTGTGATAAGTGAGAATGAAAATGACGATAGCTATCAATATCATGGCAGGGTGAGAAATTCACTAAAGAAAAAGTGAAAACTGTAGAGTAATGTTTTGAAAAAGCAGAAAAAAATGTCTTCATAAAAGTAAAACCTGTCGAAATATTAATTGTTTCAAAATAAACACAGTTCTGCGTTCAAAAAAAGAAATTTCTTACTGTACCAATAAATTAATAGCAAATAACAATAGTGCAATTGAATAATATTTGGAAAGAATAAAGTCATCATTAAACCTATCAGAAATGTTCATTTTTTAAACAAAATTCACACAAGTCGTATTACGACGAAATGCAGCGCGAGGCGCGAGCGGAGCGCGAGCGCTATTCGGCGGATTTCGAACCGCTTGGAACATAGCAACTTTGCGCTTCGCTTTGCGGCGAGAAATGGTTGTAACGAGATAATTTTTTTTGCAAATACTTTAATGTAGTTTATCTTTAATAAAGTTCTGTTACAAAAAAAGCGTCAGGTGAAGTGGAGAAAAGATAGGAGCCGAAAATGAAAAAAAACTTTTTTTTAAGCCGTTCTGTCGACTTTGAAGAACAATAACATTTTTCCCGTTTACCGCACAGTTTGTTGTCATATAGCATTTTTAAAAATATAACTCAAAGCAAATCCAAAGGCACCAAGTTTCTGACTGTGCGATAATCGGAACGTGAGATATAAAAGTTCCAAAAAAAACACCAAATCCAAGATGGCTTAAGCTCCGGCACCTTATGATCATAATACTAGGTACGATTAGGATGAAAACACAGTGTTTAATACTAAATGTTTTAATGACATTATCGAATAAACATGGACTAAACAAAACTAGGTATAAAAACTGATCTATACATTGTAATAATAAACATACAGATATTAAATATAGCTAAAAATAAAATAAGAAACACTCAGACCTTTGCATTAAAATAGTTTTAATTTTCTGTTTCCTGATTTTGAGAATCCATCAATTATCTCCTGATGTTAATATTTTTCACCATATCACTATTCATATTTAGTATTGAAAGGTTACTAAACCTATCTGACTCATTCGACTCCTTAACCATGTTTTATACGACGCATGGTTGAAAAAGACCTCTCACAAGTAATTTATCCAATTGGAAGAATCAATGCTACTTATAGCAGTCGGAATGCATGTGGAAATGTATTTTTTGTGACGATGCATTTGAGATTTGACAACTTGTCACCGATCTTGTTATCAGGGTAATTTTTTATAACAAGCATCTCCGTTTTAAGAGACTCCTTTTCAATATTAAATAGTTTTCTGTAGTGTTCTATGAAAAACAGGCTTCCTACTGGATCCATTTCCAAAAATTTATTGATTGAAATAGCCAAACGTTAACTCTCTTCGGAAAAATGAATTTTCAAGTGATTTGTTACACTGTCAAGTATACGGTAATGAGCATTTCTAAGCCAAAAAATTCTTTATTTTATTCAAAGATGTTTCAGAACTAGTACCAGCTTCTTCATTTTCATCCTGTCCTATAGTCGACATTACTGCAAAATTAGACAAATTAGATGGCATTGTCATTTTTCTTTTGGAAGATCTTCCTCCAGTATCTAAAATATCATCACTTCTTGTGCTATTTTTTTAATATCTTGCCATAAAGTATTAAATGATGCCTCATTTCTTTCTCTTTCAAGCATTTTATATTCCATTTATTATGTCTGTGGATGCCCCTAATGTACTCTCCTTTCCTTGTAGTTGTTTGCTCAAAACATTCACAATTAAGAAAATGTCAATCAGCAGAACTAAATTCACTAGAAACTCGCTTCAGGATGTATTTCCCTCATCTTTGCTTGTAATAATATCGCATGGTCATACATACACAACGCAAGGAAATAAGGAAAGCAATAAAATGATTGCAAATCAAATCAGGAACACACGTACCTTACACAAAACGTTGCTGGATAATTTCTTTCAAAACACTACACAAACTAGTACTATAGTCTTATTCAATATTCAACTCAAAACTTTCTTTGAATATTATGATATTGTTGCGTATTTAAATTCTTTTAAGTGTGAATTAAAACACTAGAGTACAAAAGTTCACTAATTTATTTAAACTATTTATTTAAAACACACTATTTACAATTTACTGCACTATAGTATATTAAAATCACTGGCTCGATACTGAAAACTGAATTGATAACAACGTACGGTAGCTCCGCTTATATATGATTGCCTCTATGTCGCTCTAGTTCTAGCGTATACAAGAGAACCGTCGAATGTTGCCGGAATATTATCGAAGTTACGAAGTTCCCAGAAATCCGTCGATCAGTATTCGGTACGACGTTGCCAACGACTCGGTGATTTCGGTATCTCATAGGATCGTCACAATATCTTCCAATATATCGTTTTTGCAGAATTATTTCTAGGTTCTATCGACTGACATATTAACACTGACAGACCAGGAACCGACTGTAATCGAGCTTGTGTTGCATAGAGCTTCAAACATTTTGAGGGCTAATTCTACATGGGGGGCGTACTCGTCTTATAAAATGCGTCTTCTGAAACTAGTTCTTTAATATACTATTATTTAAGGGTTACAAAAGTTGTTATTTAAAACATGTTTATGCTGTTCAATTTACTATTTTGGACATTTTCGTGGATTTCTCACAACCATTACTACCTATTCAATGTATAAGGTTTAACCACCCCTTTAGTGGTGGTACAAATCATGTATATATACTTCAACATCTTTAGTTTTTCGTCATTCGATTTTGAAATTCATCCGAACAGTTTTTACAAATACCTACATAAATAATTTTTTATATTGTTTGCATTCTTTTGTTTCTTTAATTTATTGTGCTTAGATAAGTTTAAGTAAATGGATTCTGGAAAGGCAAAAATCACGTCTTCGTTTATCTGCTTCACGGAAAAGACTATGAACTTAATCAAATACCATACGTAAGTACTTATTTTAAATTACTTTCCTATTATTTATTCGTATTCGGATATTAGTAGAATGGAAGCTCTTCTGTTATTGTTTGATTATGTATGTGGCCCCATGGAAATGCCTTCGCTAGGAAAAGCACACTACTTTTGCTGTGCAAAAGATGATTATTCTCATTATAGAACAGTGTATTTTTAAAAAATAAGTATGAAACTGTTGACAAATTAAAACAATTTATTAAACATGCTGAAGTAGAAACAGGTCATAAAATAAAACATTACGTACCGATAATGGAACTGAATTTGTAAATAATCGTTTCCATGCAAGAGCATGGAATTAGACATCAGACTTCAATAGCGTACACTCCAGAACTAAATGGGAAGATAGAAAGAGAAATGCGAACAGTGGTGGAAGCAGCAAGAACAATGTTATAAGCGAAAGACCTTGGAAAGGAATTTTGGGCTGAAGCAGTAAACTCATCGGTATGTGTATTAAATCGAACAGGCACAAATACTGTCAAAGAAAAACATCATATGAACTTTGGTGTAAAAGAAAATTCAACATCAATAATTTAAAAGTGTTTGGCTCGGAAGTTTATGCTCATCTACCAAAACAAAAGAGACAAAAATGGGATCCAAAAGGAGAAAAGGGAACCTAGTTGGCTATGGAGAAGATACAAGGGCTACAGAATTTATTTCCCAGTCAAGAAGTGTGTGGAAATTAAGAGATGTAGTTTTTACTACAGCTGAAACCAAAAATTCAATAAAGACAAATGACGATATTGCATTGGGCAAGTTAGTTGAAGAAAATTTAGAAATTGTGAGGAAAGAAAGTGATGAAGAAAAAAAGATAATGAAACTCAGTATGAATCAGAAGTTGAAAAGGCTATTGATCAAGAAAGTGATGAAGAAAGAAGAGATAATGAAGCTCGATATGAATCAAAAGTTTAAGAAGAAAGAGTTGATCAAGGAAATCATCATGCTAATGGTACGGAAGATCAAAATTGTGGTCAAGAATTAGTAGAACCTCTTGAAGAAAATGTTCGAACACGGAGAGTAACAAGAATGCCTTCATGGTTGAAGAATTACGAAACCAATTTTTATGTGTAGGTAGAGAACCTGCAACATATAGTGAAGCCATGCAGACAAGTGATGCAAGTAAATGGAAGAAAGCTATTGAAATGAAATAGGTGTATTACAAAGAAATAACACGTGGACTGAAGTTACATCACCAACGAACAAAGGGTAATAAACAGTAAGTGGGTGTTCAAAATTAAAACCGATGAAAATGGCGATGCGCAGTTCAAGGCAAGACTAGTTGCGAGGGATTTTGAACAGCAAGATGAGTTGGATTTGAGTGAAATATACGCGCCAGTAGCAAGATTAACTACTTTTAGGGTTTTTCTAGCAGTAGCAAATAAATTACGACTTCCAGTATTTCAAATGGATGTGTGTGCAGCGTTCTTGTACGGAAAAATCGATGAAGAGGTATTCATGAGGTTACCTGAGGGCATCCAACATAATGAGAACACTTATGTAAGTTAAATAAATCCATTTACGGCTTGAAAAAATCTCCCAAATATTGGAATGAAAAAATTTAACTCTGTTATACAAAATGAAGGTTTTACAAGATCAATGAACGATTATTGTTTGTATACAAAATGTAAAGAAGGTAAAAAACTGTTTGTTTTGTTGTATGTAGATGATTAATAATTTGCGGAACTGATGAAAATGAATTAAATAGGCTTAAATTTGTTTTAAACAAGAATTTTCAGATAAGAGATTTAGGTTTAGTTTCAAATTATTTAGGCATAAATATTCAACATGATTTTAAACGTGGTGTTACTGTAATTAGTCAGGAAAAATATTTGAGGAACGTTCTACAGCGTTTTAAAATGTCAGACTGTAAACCAATGAGCACTCCGATGGATCAAAATTTCAAATTTGTTTTAGTAGACTAGAGAGTAACTCTAACAATGCAGAACTAGCTAAATTATGTAAACAACTAATCGGATGTTTGTTGTATGCAGTTTCTGGCTCAAGACCAGATTTGTGTAGTAGTGTAGCATTATTAAGTCGATTTCAGAGTTGTACAAGCGATGAATTATATAAAGCACTAAAACGTGTGTTAAGATATATAAAAGCTACTGTAGATTTTAAATTAATTTACAATAGTAATGGCGATAGAATATTACAAGGGTATGTAGACGCTGATTGGGGAGGCGATTGTAAAGACAGAAAATTACCGACCGGTTATTGCTTTAAAATGTTGGACTGTACGGTTTCATGGTGTTCAAGAAAGCAGCTTTGTGTATCCCTATCATCAACTGAAGCTGAATATGTACCGTTAAGTGTGGCAGCAAGCGAGGCATGTTGGTTAAGAAACTTAATTTTAGATTTTAAGATTTGCGTCTTTAGTGAACCTATAGACATTTTTGAGGATAATCAATCGGCAATTAAGATAGTCAAAAACCCAGAAAATAACAAACGTCTAAAACATATCGACAAACTGTAAAAACAAATATATGTTGAGTCGTGTGTGTGTGTATATAACTGTAATACATGAAGTTTATAGGTGTTTTATTACATCCATTTCCGGTGTTTAAGTATATTATTCAATTCTACTACTTGTCATTAATAATTATTATTTATAATAAATATTCATGCAGATCTTCAAATACCTCAACATGCACCCAAAATGAAAGAGTTACAATAGATGGATCAAGAATTATATATCTGCAACATTTATTAGATCCAGTTAAGTCTTTAAACAACCATTCGTCAGAATTTGGGTGTACGAGGATGTATTGATATCTAGTTAGCCTAGACCAGTTCCTTGCATAAACAAAATATTGCGTTACCATAGCAACGAACAATAACTTATTAGAAGTGTCAGTGTAAGTTTGACGTCAAAAAAAAGTAAACCAGAGTCACGCAATAAATTAAATGAAAAAAAGATGTCCACCGAAATTGTGAAAATCGAAAAATTGGAGTATCGAGCCATCATCAAGTACCTGTATTTAAAAGGGTTAAGAGGTAAGCATATTTACGAAGATATGCTTAATGCCCTTGGTGATCAATGTCCTTCGCATGCGATTGTCAAAAATTGGAATGCAAAGCTTCAAAAGAGGTAAATTTTTCATTGCCGATCGGGAAAGCCAGTTTCTGTGTCAGTCCCCGAAAATATCGATGCAGTTCATGACATGATTTTATCAGACCGTCGAATTGAGCTAAAACGGATATCTGAAGCACTGAATATTTCAAACGAACGCGTTCATCATATGGTTCACGTCAATTTGGAATTGAGAAAATTGCTGCAAAATGGATCCCCAAATGTTCTATAGTAGGATAAGAATTTTTCAATATATCCTCGTAGTTTTAATAATATGCAACTAGTGCGGGAATTTAAGTATGGATTTAAATGAAAATTATTGTTCAGATGTGATATGTGCAAGTTTACTGGAACACTAACAACATGGCCTGACGAGCAAAGTATAGTCGATGTAAAAACGGCAGCAGTTATTGAACATTGGAATTGGATTTTCACAATTACAGTCGTTTACAAGTTCATTAGACATTCCGACTATAAGTTATAGAAGGTACAAATCGTCCCATATAACAGCGGTTAACGCTTGGGAGCAATTGGCATGGGAGTCTATGAAAAGAAGCTGCGGAAGAAGAAAAAAATTGTGATTGAATGCGGAATGGTAACTGATGACGGAATGGCTTTGATTACTGTTGTATGCGATGGTAGTTGGGCTAAACGATCATATCGTGGAGGTGGCAATTATAATTCGCTCTCTGGAGTCGCAGTCATAGTTGATTCAACACCAAAAAAATTCTATATATTGGTGTAAAAATAAATATTGCACTCTTTGTAAAAGAGCGGAAGACAAAAATATACAACCAACAAGACACAATTGTTATAAAACTGGAATCAATCATCTACTGCCATGGAGGCGTCAATAATTGCTGAAGGTTTTTGCAACAGCGTTCAAATGTACAAAATTATCTATCATAAAATAGATAGAGACAGTTCGTGTTATAAAAAATTTTTAGATTGTCGCCCCTACAAGCATCACACAGTGCAAAAAATTGAATGCAGAAATCATCTGCTAAGAAATTCTATTCAACAATATTATAAAAGCTAGAGTGTCTGTGGTTAAAGCTATTCGATTTAGAAAAAATGAAAATGGTAACAGAACCGAAAAATATTAAACCTTAAGAGGGATATATTGAATAGCATTAGCCATATATTTGGGGAACACAAGGACTGTTCAAAATTAAAATATTTTTGTTCCAAAACTGAACCGGATAGTAATAATTACATTAAAGACTTTCAGCTGCATGGTTTAGACGAAAAGATCATGAGAGCTGTCAGATTTTATCAAATCATGCCCCAGTTTAATCGAGGACGTTGAAAGTAACACTGTGGAACACTGGAGGCAAAAAGAATTAATTTTAGTTTAGGAGGGTCGTACCAAGGTAGATGTATGGCTGCAGCAGTTTCTAGAAACATGAAAAGGCCCCACTATGCCATACATAAGCATTTGACTGAAGGAAGCAGCCCAGGTACCTTTTTAAAATAGTTGAACAAAGGAAAATTTCTAGATTAACCAAAAATCCAACGTTCCAGCAAAAGAAAATTATATACAAAACACAACGTTCCAGACAAACATTATGGCGAAGATTGTGAAAAGCCTGATCTAGATAAAGATATGCTAGCAATTGAAAAAATAGCATTTACTTCTAAAGTCCGATGAAGAGTACCACAAAATACAAGAAAACACAAAATTACAGTGAATTACATTGTACCATCTCCGATTGTGGTATATTTATTAACAAAAAATGGACATATTTAGGTACAACACCGGATGGAATAATAAATCATAAAACGATAGTCGAGGTGAAATGTCCTTATTCTGCTCGAAGTATGGATATTAGTGAGGCAATTAAAAAAATTAATTCTTACTAAACGAAAATAACGAATTCTTTCTTAAACAAAAACACGATTATTATTACCAGGTCCAAGGGCAATTAAATATATGTGAAAAAGACGTGCTATTTTATTATCTGGACCGAAAAAGACTGCCAAATCCTAAAAATTGCTAAAGATGAGATTTTTTTCAAACTTGCGTGCCTATTTTATATAAATTTTATAGTAATTGCCTTTTACCAGAATTAATCGACCCTAGACATCCTAGAAATATGACAATTCGAGATCCGCATTATATATTAGAAGCTCTAATTAAGTCTAAATCTAAAAAATTTAAATTGTAAATACTTATTTGCATTAGTTCTAGTAAACAGTTTGTGCATCAAAAGTTGTGTTTATGCAGGTTGTATGAAGATATAGTGTTACAAACTTAAAATATATTGAAACATGCAACGTTTGTTTTTTTAACTCACGGATTTTGTTAACCTTCATTGTTAAAAATTAAAAAATTCTAAATCTCCAAAAAAAAACACAACAAATACATTTTACTTTATTTACAACTGAAAAATTCCTAATCCGCTTTTTTATTTATAAAAACAATGAAAACACCAAAAATTTTTTAAATCAAAAGGCTAAGAAATCAAACATTTAAAAAACCAAAGTTAAGCAAAAAATTTTTTTTTATAAACGAAATTTAAAAGATATAATTTAAAAAGCAACAGAAAATAGGAATAGAAAAATAATAATTTGAGTATTTTTTGTTTAGGTAAATTCAAAATAAGCAAAGAAAGTGAATAATTAAAAACGAAATTTGTTGACACATTATTAATAAAACATGTAATTCAAAATTCATTTAACGTAAATCGTCAAAAAAAAAACTGAGAAACCAAAAGCTAAAGTTATAATCAAATTTTTTTACATAAAATTAAAAAAGATATAATTCACAAACGTTTATTTTATACACACAAAAAATTGCTGCTCGGTTAAATTTTGTTTTCTAATTGAAATAGAATTCTAATTAGGTAAAGAAGAATACTTTACCGGAGGGTACCGCGAAGATAATAATAATAATGTTCTTTACCGTAGTGCATATAATATTTGTTTCACTACTAAATAAAATTAAATTTAATAACGATTGAATCACTATTCACCTAAAATTCAAAATCTAGAAGCTATTTTAGTATGACGTCATAAAAGCAACAAGTTCATTTTCCTTTATCCTAGTTTTCATAGGTTATACACTCGGGTTATACTGTTTTCATTATTTACAAGTAGTTAATAACTATACTTGCCAGGAAAGAAGATCCTGCGTCATAAGTATGTGCATACGAATCAATATTAAAAACTTTCGAGTCAATTTGAGCATTTACTATTTAGTTACTGGTTAAAATTAAAAAGTAACTAAAACAATATTGGCTAAGATATGTGGTTGTCAGTTGAAATACCAACCTTAAAAAAGAAACAAGTGACAGTAATAAATAACCAAAATTTGACAGCGACCGACATTTGACAGAACGTCAACTTAAATGAAATTGAAATCAATTAAGTAACTTTATTCATAACACATATAGTACATCTTCCCTCTTTATTTTACACGCATACAATGATCGGTACGTTATTTCGTACATCAGAAAATAATGACCCAAGTATCTTCTTTGGTGGCACCATGTTTAATTTTTTACCGCTAGGAGAGAAGAGCAAACGCACAACTCGAAAGTGAGTTAATAACAGTAAGTTTGTTTTATTATATCTTCCTTTTTATTAATTAATTCCAAAAAACCTAACGTTACATGTGCTAACTTCACTTCCTTCTTAACTCTCGCTGTGTCTCACATACCATACACTTAGACTACTGATCCAACATCCTCCCTTTAAGTTTATTCAACATAATCTGCTAGCCACTTGGGCGGTTTAATATTCGGGAGGGTCTTGGACGTTCTGTAATGAACGACTCTGACGCCCTCTTACATGCTGCCTCCTCTCACCTGAATTATCAGGTTCCCTTCCCTCACACCCCTGGACTTATGCCTAGATTTACCGTGTCAAATGTTTCGATACGTGGCGAGACAGATGGGAGTAACCTCCGGCTCATGTTGAACTCCCTGAACAGGATAAGACATGAATGGTGCCGGTATTAAAAACCACCGATTTCTCCTAAATACTCCCATGACTCGTTTCGATCTCATAAGACCTAGGTTCGTTTAATTGACGCATAACCCGTCCATAACAACGTAAATCAGTTACCCAAACATTATCACCATTACATAATTCTGACAACTGTTTTGTTCTATGGCGTTTGTCATAATTTATACCTTGCCTCACTTTCCTTTCTTCCTCAATCTGAACCGACATTGATGTGTCTATAGTTTGCTGTAACTTACTAGGCAACAGAGGTAGTGTATTCTTTAATTTTCTCGATATCAAAAGTTCTCCTGGAGAGAATCCATTATCAAGAGGTGTTGTTCTATAAGCCAACAATGCCATGCATAAATCATCATTTTTTTTTATTAAATTTTTGCAACCTTTACTGCCACCTCTATTCCCCGTTAGAATGAGCAAAATATGGACTTGAAGTAACGTGTTTAAAGTTTAGCTCTGAGCGAAGTATTTAAACTCCCTTTGGAATTGTGGACCATATTATCTGTCCTAACAATGTCAGGAATGCCATACCGTGAAAAATAGTTCTTTCATTTTCTTTATAATTGTTTTTTGTGTTAAATCATGCAAACTGAAAATTTGGACAATTTTTTATCAAATGTTCCAATTGCGTTGATAACCCTACCACCAAACTGAGGGTTTAGCCCTCTCCCTACTTTTCGTGATACCTTGGTGACCTTGATGAATGAACTTTATAACTTTATAGCTGTAACGAAAATGGTATAATAATCCTACTTCCCTTTAAGAGCAAATTTTCACCAACAGAAATTTCATGGCGGTATTGATAATACGGCAAAATTTCAGTTCTAACATTCTTTTCTGCCCATTCCGACGTAGCATATTGAATTACCTTTTTGCAAATTCTGTCTTGCTTTGTTCATTCAGAATTTCTAGTAAAAATCATCTTTAATAGGTAACCCTTTGATAATAAATGATACGTGTGTTCCCGCTTCTTCCCCAAGTTCATCTGTACCCGCGACTTCTATAGGATCTCTGCTTAGAGCATCTGCAACAACTAATTCTTTGCCCGGTGTATAAATAATATCATAGTTATACCGCATTAGCCTAATTCTAAACCTTTGCAGACGAGGAGTCAGGTCATCTAAATTTTTTGTCGCAAACACCTGCAACAGGGGACGATGATCTGTCTCTAATATTATCCTATCTAAACCCATAATGTACTCCGAAAATTGTTCGCACGCCCATGTTAATGCTAACCCTCTTTCTTATTTGTGCATACCTGCGCTCACTCGTAGTTAATGTTCGTGAGTCGCTAGTTTACCGACTCAAGCTGGAACATGAGCGAACACGAACGAATTCGTTCGGAGGTGCTCTTTTTATCGTTTACACTACGCGAGCACAAGCGAACGAACGAATTCGTTCGCTCGCGCTCGGTGTATGAAAACGGGACTTTCTATATTTATCTTTAAAATGGTTTCTGATTGTTAAGAAACAATAAAATTATTTCACGATTTTCTGCACAATTTTTTTAAAGAAAGTAGTTTTGAAAGAAAATACTGCAGGAAAGTCCAAGTCAATCTACAAAATGAGTGTAGGTAAGATAACTACTTATTTGTTCCTACATTTTACACTTACCAAACGAAAATCTGATGGAAACTTATAACGGTATTGCTTGCATGCTTGCTATGTACATTCTATTAAATACTTCTGCTAAAAGATTATCAAATTTTAAAGATATGTACAGGTTTTCAGCATCATCTTCAGATACTAAATAATTTAAATTATTTAAAAATGAACTCATCAAAACAAAAAAATAGTATAATTTACTGACCCAGTAATAATATAAAACACACACAATCTTAATTATTTCAAATATTGTAAAGCATTAAATCACTTCTGAATTCACTTATAAAGTGGACTGTTATCAAAAGGTTCACCCACGACGCGACGGTGCCAGTTCGAAGACGCTGAATGGACGCGATCATCAAGTACGTTTCGTTACATGTATCAACGAAAATTTTACATTGTGAAAATATAGTGTTTAATAATTGATAAAGTTGTTTATCAGCATTATAAATTTGTGTTTCAAATTATATTTATTAATTAAATTTATGGATGTAATGAATACTTGCATTAGTGTAATTAAACATTTCATTACAACAATGACTTTTACATACATTTTTAATACACGTAAGAGAGAAGAGAAATATTTTGCATCAAGGAGGTAAAAAAAGTTGGGTGGATGAACTGAGAAAAGAAAGAGAAAATAAGAAGTTATTTATTTAGGTTACGGCCATGCTTGCGGCCTGATCGCGCGACACGAACACTGCGACGGTCGTTATGTTGTAAATTGTCGTTGCACATGGCCACGCTTAACCGCGACAACGTTTTTTTGGTCCTGTTGAAATCAAACTATGGATGATAATATATTGTTAACAATTATTGTCTCGAGGTATTTACGGAAAAAGCGGAGAAAAAGAAGATATTGTATTCATCCGGTTAACGCACCGAGACTTACATGTGGACAGTTTCACACATTGTTTGTTCTTCTGAGAAACCACGAAGAAAAATTCTTTTCTTATTTGAGAATGGGTTTGTCCTCATTTGACGAACTATGTTCTTATGTCAAAGGAGGTTTACAGAGGCAAACAAGAAGATTTAATAATGCTGATTTCAGTTGAAGAGAGCTTGCAGTAACTTTAAGGTAAGTTAGTTTATTTTATTCTATATTTTTATTGTTAAGTTTACGTAGTATAAAAAGAAATATATAACAAAAAAATCACTAATATATATCGAAAATGGAAGAGTCTTGCGAATGCGATGATGATAAATCTGTGTATGTGGGAGACTCTAATGGTGTTTCAGCTGCAGAAGATGATCGACTCGGACAAGGTGAAGGTTGGGTAACAATAGTATTGTGTTGGGGATATGACGCAGAAATATTGTTCGATCTTGGAGGATGTGTCACGATATTATTAGTCAATGGGTGATAGTTGTATTATTTTTTGAAAATGGCCGATATGCAGAATATTACTATTTAATTGTGTATTGGTAGGAATATTATCTAATTGGAAATAGCGGATTATTGCTTGATGGGTGGTGTGCGGAAGTATCATTACTGAATGTGGGATGTGCAGCAATATTACTGGTATTAGATATTGATAGCTTGCTGCATCGGCTTCATGAATTTCATGCGGGCCCATATTTTTGTGCGATCATCCAGCCTCTTGAACATGGGCAAAAGGGATAACAGAAATAACTCATCATCATTTTCTCATTAAGTTTTGTGACTTAATGTGCTTAAGATTTTTGTTCAAAAGTGCTTGCATTTCTTTTAATAGTTCGTCGGATTGGTGGCACATTCTGACTAGCTGATGTCGGCGTAGCTACATCATCTGTCACGGACATGGTACCTACAGATTCATGCTCTTCATTATGAGTGTCATCACCACTCTCTGCCTCCTCAGTATTGAAGTTTGTAAGGGTCCCAAGGTATCAAGCAAAACAACAACTGATCAAAATATATGTAGCGTTTCCTCGTTCGTTTTACCACTTCCACTGGGCTGTTTTTGTAGACGTACTTCTCTGGTAAAGGCATCCCGTATGGACTTCCATTATTTATTAAGTTCTTTACTAAAAAATTAATTTTAATAATATACATATATTTCTGGCATTTTAGCAAACAAGTGGCGATATTTCATACTGCCATACACCTCGATCCCGATTTTGTAACTTTAATAGTTTTAGCTGCCTGCCTGTTACACAATTTTGTTAGATTAAGGGATGGTTTTAAATTTGAAGATACACTGATTTGTGAGATGCTAGATATACCAATTATAGGCACAGGTGGTGCAGGTTACAGCGCAAAACAAGTCAGAGACTCTTTGGGTGAGTTCTTCATTTCCCCTGCAGGTAGCTTACCTTGGCAGTATGATATAAATTGTAACAGTGTTGTCTAAATTGTCAACAGAGTGGCTCCAAAATGATTTTACAGATTTTTTCATACTATAGGATATAGTATGTATTTCTTTTAGATTAGGATAATTATTATAATATCTAACATGAAACGTTTTGAAAACATATTGTATAAATGAATGTTTGCTTATCCCAGTTTTGCACTATAGTACTGCTTACTTCAATCCATAATTTTCCCTTGATGTTCCTATTGGAATAATCCTGTAACTTTACATTCCAAAGGGGCGGACGTGTTTGAATTTCGTTAATAAATACCTCAGTGTCAGCATTATTTTACTTAACTTTTAACGTAGGTATTGTCGCAAACACGGGCATCAACAGACTGAACTGTGTTCAACACGTGGTTTTTCGATTACGAACGCCGCAGTTAGAGCGCTAATATGACCACCTACATAAGAAACTGTGGAGGCGCCGCGACAAAAACGCTCATGAAAGCGTTTTCAAAATCAGTCGCTGTCGCTGGTCGCAAACCTGGCCACCTACATAACAATTAATGCAACACATCACAGCGACCTAGTCAGCAACGTTCGTGTCGCCGCGATCAGGTCGCAAGCATGGCCGTAGCCTTAATTATGAGGTGGTAGGAATTGGTGAGAAATAGAATGCAAAGGTTTTGTTAATATTTAGAAGACAAATAAAGTAGCATACATACAGGGTCATTGATAGTCGATGGTAGGTTAGACGTTTATGGAAAACGGGGCATAGGGTAATCTGAAATTTTGCTACTGCCATAAATAGACACGATCTATCTTTCTAAAATATTTTCATTTTGGCGGTGTTGCGGCTTCTACTCAAACGTAGTAACAACTTAGTAATTTCTAACAAAACACCGTGTATATTATTAAATTTTTAAAATCGCAATTTTTACTTATAATTTTTCTGAATAGTTCCTATACCTATCTACACCGGTTTTTGAGTTAATAATTATTTTAGGTTATTTTCTTTCAAAATATGATCCCACCAAAATTTAAATTTAGCTGCTATTTGAACCCATATAAAGCTGAAATTTTAGATGCAGTTTGCAAAAGCTTTGCATTTAACAGCTACCTAAATAAATTTATTTTATCTTATACAGGGCGGTTTAAAAAATTTTAAAATACATACAAAAAGGTCAAAACTTTATTTTTTCAAATGGAACACCCTGTATACTACTTAAAATTCTGATAGACAATTAAAATGCCTTCAAGTTGATATAGCATAGTGGTATAACTAACTCGTCAACTTTTCGAAATAATCGCAATTATTAAAAATCACATTGTCTTCACATAATTTGCATTAGTTAGCCATGGAACACCATGTGATTTGACAATTGCTCAATTATTTACTGTGTTTGACAGACGATGAGATTGTAATTGTGATTTACCACTTAATATTTATTCAAAACAAATTACAATGAAGTGAAATAATTACTCATCGCATGAAGTTTTGATGAATCTATTTATTCTTCATGGACAATGTGACAAAATTGTGGCAAAAACATGTAGGAAATTCAATGAAATGTATCCTGGTAAATAACTCTTTACTTCTTGGTAGTGCGCTTAGTGTCTTATCGCAATCGCAATACAAACTAGGCGAGCAATGTATAATTTAACAATATCGATTACTAATGCGTATTTAAATTATACATTCCAAATAAAACAAAAAAAAGTGTTTGACAACTAGTGACGACTGGTGCTATCGTAACACATCTGTCGACAAGTTGCTTTAATTGCAAATAAATCAGGCTTTCAAACTCAAATATCACTAACACTTTTCAGTCAAATTTAATGTTTTTTGATATTTATAGTTGATGTAAAATTTTCTGAATTTAAAATAAAATTAGTAATCAACATCCCTGTGCATTTAACATAATAGAGCTAAAATTCATTTTACTTTAGAATTCATCCGACTATTTTTTTTTAAATTTTATTTTCCAACTCCAAAAACATTAACATTATACAAAAGGTTTATTCATTTCTAAAATATACCATTTCAATTTGAAAAACAAAGTGATGTTGGGCAAATTTCTAGACTACTAAAAAAATAATATCAAAAGATTGGTCAACATCCTAGTCAACATTATATACAGGGTGTTTCAGAATAATATGTTGATCCTTAAGGGTGTCAATCCTTACGCGTTTTTAAGAAGAAAAGTTCAAATAAACATATGTCCTAAACCTCTTAACTTTTGATCTACAAGGTGTTCAAGTTTTAAGAAAAAAACGTTATTCATAACTTTAATATCTTTATAGATATTTTAATAAAATTTGGCATATGCCTTCTAAGCACCAACAACAATTTTTTGATTTAGAAATCTTAAATTTTTTTATTCAGTGGCGTCCGTACAGGATGAGGACTACATATTTTTAGAGAAATATTATGTACGCCACTGCTTTTTTAAAATAAAAATTATTTTAAAATCTCCATTCATTTTAAGGTAAATTTGATTTCTTGTTTTTTTTCGTCCGGCAAGCGGTTTTCGCGTAAAAAAGATTTGGCAAATAATTATTGATTATTTAATACATAATAATTTTAACAGTAAAATAAAAGAACTAAAATTAAATAACCTAACAAAAGAAAATAATTTAGATTAGCTGTTGAAATTGGCCACCACCTGCAAGTATGCATGCTTCAGCTCTTTTCCTCATTGAGTCTCGTACTCTGAAAAATTTTTCTTAAAACTTGAACACCTTGTAGATCAAAAGTTAAGAGGTTTAGGACATATGTTTATTTGAACTTTTCTTCTTAAAATCGCGTAAGGATTGACACCTTTAAAGATCAGCATCTAATTCTGAAACACCCTGTATATAGGAAATATCAGGCAATACTGCATTTAAATTCAAACATAACCTCACTTATTGCATTTCACTGAAATTAGAAAATAATGGGTGATAGATATAATATTCACAGTCAATTAGAACATTTACAATCAAAATACATTGGAACTGGTCACGCAGATACAACTAAATATGAGTGGTTGGTGAATCAACATCGAGACAGTTGTTCGAGCTATCTCGGACATCCTGATCTTTTAAACTATTTCGCTGTTGCCGAAAACGAAGCTAAAGCTAGAGTTAGGTTTAACCTTATGGAAAAAATGCTACAACCATGTGGACCACCACCAGATAAACCAGAAGACTAACTAACCTTTGGTGATGGGCTGGTCATTATTCATTAAGATTTATTATGAGCAACTTAAATGTTAAAGACCTTGCTGAATAAATTTGTGGGTAAAGTAATAAAGCTGTTTCATTTGATTATTTAGTGCAGAAGGAGTTATCGAAATACTTTTAAGTTACTGATTAGACTTTATTAAATTGTTTGTCTACAAATTTTATAACAGAAAATATAAACAACTGAATTAATAATATAAAAGAATGACAAAATTCTATTAACAGTTTTGGTGCAAAAACACTCCAAACAAACAAATGGTGCTTTTGAACAAACACTATAACACAAGTAAAAATCAACGGCAGTATCCTATGAATTATGGAACATTTCCAAATAATGTCAGTATATAGTAGTTGTTCATGTAATACTAACATAGTGGTTAATATAGGGAACACATAAGTATGGCATACTGTTTGAAATATCACAATAAGAGGAATGTAGCTTTTAACACCAACATATCCTGCTGCTACATCTACACTAGCTAAGCTATTACTATGACCTTGTAGGAAAAAAAGGTACGGCCTATCCAAATGTACAAACCAGTGAGCATAGTAACATTATTAACATATTTTTAACAGTTAAACAAGTCCATATACAAAGCAATAATATTATATTGCAGGGACCAATTAAAACGGCACTGTACCACAATATCCACGTAATTATGATGTTTTGTAACAAATTTTTTGGAAATCTTAATTCTAATACAAAATTCAATACTATAAGGAACCATATTAATTTTCCTAGCACAGCATGTCTAAATAAGTAGGTATGGAATAAAAAAATACATATTACAATCATAATACTTAATACAGAATGTCGATTAATTAAAGAATAACAACTTGCATAAACTAAAATCACACTGACACATAATAAAATATAAAGATAAATAATGTTTCTGTCTAACAACAGCCATTGGGATAATACAGGCATATGGCTCCATTTATTGCAGCAGGATTTAAAGTTCTAAAAATCGAAAGCAAAACAAATACTGACATTAATTGAGCAAACTTACTTAAATTCCTTTCAAAGTAAGTAAAAATTACTACACAGGTACCGAAAAAGAAGTACCACAATTGGTGTTCTTCCTCAATATAGCTCGACGCTTGCAGACTTATTAAGTATAATATTGTTGAAATAATTATAAACGTATTTACATTACAGCCTCTCCATTCTAAATTCTTAAGTATCAGTATTACGTAGTGTACCATTAAACAGCACAACATTATCAAAAATGTAACAGACAACTCGAGATTATTTGAAACTAAATGTTGAAGTATAAGAATTATTGTAATAACTGTCAATTCTATATTTCTGGTACTCACATTTGGGTTGAAATAACTGTATAAGAAATTAAGCAAGTAGTTGAGCATAGCGATTATACATACCAACAGCACCTCATCACTTTGATTAAGATAGGTCTGTATTAGACTCTTGCTTGCCCGTTGCAAATATCTTTGGTACAGGACTTTTGCTTTTTCGGCCATTGCACTGTCTCGAGTTTGAAGAAATTTGTAGTAAGTACTTGTAGCTTCTTCATATATAACTTCATAATTGTTAGTTTGTGATTTTAAAGAAGAAGCTCCATAATTTAATATGTACAACTCTTTTCGTGGGGTAAAGAACCAAACATATTTAAATTAATGCGACCTGTATTACCCCTTGGCAGTGGTAATCCCAAAAGTGCAGCCAGTGTAGCAGCAACATCAGTTTGCACAATAGAATCATTTTTGCACTTATCGCCTAAGACTATCAAAGGAACAAAAGTTTCCTCTAAAGTTGTTCCACCATGTCCACCACTATCTTTCATACCGTGATCACCAGTTATTAATATTAATGTTTTTGTCTAAGTAACTTATCATAAATTAATTTTATGATATTGTCCATTCTAATAATTTAATGGGTACAAAATGATTAAAAGGCCCATAAACATGACCAATATGGTCTAAACCTAAGTAATGTAAAAACATAAGATCCCAATCGTGACGGTTTAATTCCTGTTTTACATTTCGTGTTACATTGTTATCTACTTCTGTATAATCGTTCACAAAAAAAGATGACACACCTTCCATTCTATCAAAGATTTTCGGATATAATTTAATCCAAGTGTCATCACCATAAAAAATGATTCGTTTACCTGCTCCTTTAGCACTGTGAAGCACACTATCTTTAAGGACCTCAGTACTGGCCAAATTTAATACAATATCAAGAAATCGTGGCACTTGTCCTGTTGTTAAAGCTTTTATCCTTGGAAGTGTAACAGTGGGAGATTGAACATGAACTTCTAACATACAACCGTCTTTTGGAAAAGTGGAAGTGATAAAGGGCAAGTTCTCTTTTGTCACAAAGTCCATTCGTAGAGCATCTATGACAACCACCACAATTCGCTCAACCTGTGCTTTATATATTTCACTTGAATTCAGTTTAATGCCATTTAAATGAGTGGGTGGTGAAATAACTTCTTGTGGTGGATTTTGTTGCAAGGGAAAATACTCGTACAAAAATAATAGCAATGATACGATAGTTAAAGCGTACTGATACAATAATTTATCCATTTTTAAAGTGAAATGAGTGATAATTAATGGTTATGTTATCAAAACAAAATATCGAGGTTAACTGATTTTCCGGTGTTGTTGTATTATTTAAATAATTCTGCAATTACCAATTTAATATGCAATGGGGACCAATACTACAGAATGGTACGGTTAACGCTGTTGGTAATTGAAAGTATTCATTTAAATTTCAGGAAAACCTTGATTGTGAGCAAGTCGGTACCAAAACATTCTTGTAGAAATGCAGTCGATGATCATCCTTTAAAAACGCCAACCAGTAATGTATGTTAGGTAGTTTTCATTTTAATTAAAAAACTCACTAAATTTGTAATAGGTTGAATACATCCCACGGAAAATTCTTGGTTCACAACCGAGTACTGGGTGTTCGACGCCGGCTTCTATTACTCCTTCGATTTTTCTTCAACCATTGAGTGATGCTTTGGAAGGTTTAGATCCATTAACACAATTTGCTATTCAAGAGGCTGATCCTCTTACTCAAATAGCTGCGGAAATGGTTTGTACTTTAATTTTTTTGCTTTCTCAATTGATGTCATAAGTTCATAGGTCAAGTGGTTTAGAAGTTAATTGTTATTAGTTATGTGACATAGATTTTCACTACATAATTTCTGTTGTGCACTGGTATTTATTTGGTTTACATGTTGATATAAGTAATAAGTATAATTCTTTCATGACCATAATTTTCAAAACTTGTAGATACAGGGGAAAGGCTTTATCATTATAATTATACAGTAGCATTTGGTCTTGTGAAGACCCAGTTCAATTGATTCTGCTTAGTGAAAATATTTACATTGGGGTTCGTCATTTCGATTAGTGACCTATAGAATTGACGAACACAATGAGCTGGACTTCGCAAAAGTTTTTATTGTTCCAATTTACACATATAAAACAATTTCAAAGGAAGACTGTTCATGAAAAATCATAAGATATATTGTGTAATGTAAAAATTGAGGCTTCCATGGCTGGAGTCATTGTTAAAACAAAAACGACAGTTCAAGGTAGACAACTAAAAGTCAGGTAATCAACTTGTCAACCAAGCCAGAATCTAGACTGAAAGAAGTCTGACCAATTAGGGAAATACTTCCGTAATATATAGAAGAAAAATGTCCCTAGTGGTTAACCTCGGCGCTGATAGGTGAGGCCATCTAGCTAATACTCGAATTGCAAACTGTTATAGCAAACAATTTATCCAACAAATCATTAAACGTCACTTTCATCCTCGCCCTCAATGTTTAAAAGAAATGTTTTCTACCACTTCAGAAACAATTCCAGTCTTTCTATTTTACATTCGCAAGGCTACTTATCGAATTGGCAAACTTCTTCGAAAAAACGGCATTAAACCTATTTTTACATCTTCTAACAAAATCTCACAAGTTTTACCATCCCTAAGGATAAGTTTCACCTTCCACGCTTTCTTTCTCCGGTTTAGTGGTTTAGTGTACATGAAATTGGTCAATATATTAATACACGTATTTCGGAAGATAACCCTTGTGTTAGGTTAAAACACGGTTCCAAGACCTCAGTGGCTTAGCATCATTTCGATACTGGTCACAAGATAGATTTTGATAATTCCGCTTCGATTGCAAAGTCTTCTTTCTTTTTCAATAAAAAAATTAGGAAAAGTGTAGAAGTCATCAAGCATCCCAACAACTTCAATTGCGTCCGCGGTTTCGAACTTTCACCTTTGTGGATTTTAATCGTTAACCCCGCCCCTTCTTCTATTTCTAACCAATCTACGTCGAGTTTAACGACCCGTGATATTTCTCTTCTATATAATACGGAGGTATTTTTCCCTATTTTCTTCAGCCTAGAATCTGGCTTGGTTGACAAGTTGATTACCTGACTTAGTAATCTACCTTGAACTCTCGTTTGTTTGTTTTAAGTTTCTCGCCATGATGAATCCCCATCGTAGGGTGGTGAAACGTTGGAAACTACAGTTATCATTTCGACACAGTCCAATCCCGGAAGACGTTTTTGTTTTAGCTATACAGGGTGATTTTTTTCAAGCGGTCATTAGCAAATTTTCCATTTGCGATTGTAGAAAAAATCGGAAAAAATTAATGCCGACGTTATCGACGATTCCGAATCTAAGTAAAATATTTTCGATATGGCGGCACTTCCGGAAATTCTGGAAATCGATGTCGACTTTGTTAATTTAAATTTTTTCACTTCCGCAACATGATTTTGAAGATAAAACATGCCACATGTCGACACTTATCTGTCATAGTTTTTGACTTATTTTAATTTTTCCTCAATGTTTTGCAAATTGAAGGGTGTATTCAATAATTAATTACTCCTCAAATATTTAAGATGAATAATTTTTTTGGTGTTTCTCCAATGTTCACGAATTTTTTAATCTAGCGCCCATGTTTCTACAACGCTCCTACCGCCTACTATGATTTTTTAAAAATTGGAATGAGAAAATGTAAAAAACTCAATTTTTTCAAATGGCACCTGTCAATTTTCTTAACGAAAATCGATGTGGAATTGAATTTCAGTACAACTCTTGTAAGCATGTTTTATACTTACGACAGTATTTTGAATTATTAAGGTTTGTATTATTCAAAATTATAAATTTTAAAAAATGTGTAGGAGACTACGTAACATCTACAGAATCATCTACCCAATCATAAAATATGTTCAAAATGTGCACCATTTTGATTTAAACATTCACAAATTCGATCTATTCATAACTGTCGTTATTTTTAATCGCATGTCTTCAGGTTTGCGGGTGAGGTTTAATAAACTAGATCTTTCACTCAACTGATTATCCATGAGCAGACATAAAATTGTCTTTGGTTCTCAACTTCGGAAATTTGGTGTTGATTTCAGCAGTTTGCAGAAATGCCGATTTCTCCTGTTAAAAATCCCGTCCTGAGAAAATTTCGCATCATCTGTCCAAATAATTCTTCGGCAAAAATTAACGTCCTCTTGAATTTTTGTCAAAAGTTACTCTTTTAGGATAATCAGTTGAACGTGTAGCGCCTGCAAACGAACGAACGAATAGGGGTGCCTTTTATGCACATGCAAAATTTTTTGGATAGAGGAGTTAGTCAGCCCCAAATCTGAAGACGCCGCTGTTTGTCTAAAACAACATGATATACTATTATGCGGTACTCTAGGGACTAAAGTAGCAACTTTCAAATATTAAAATACCATTTTAAATCTCAAGGGAATAAAAATAGTTTTACAATCCCAAGGGATGTAAAGTAAAATAAACATGATGTTTCTTAGCAACATACAAGTAAACCACTGGATCTGCATCACAAACCACGTATACATTATAGACCATTATAAACTGTAGATAGCGTTATTATTAATAAATATTTTTCTAATTATTTAAAAAATTCGAAAACCTGTGTAGGTTAACAGTCCGTTTGGCTACATAGAATATGCCCAAAATCTAATCAGATCTGCGGAATTATAAATACGGTCTATGTAGAACTTTTCATAAAAATCGGACGGGTGCTTTTGTTGATATCTTGTTATCTACTTCTCTCACTCCTGAAGAGTCCCAAATTGATGTAACAGCTGTCGAGTGATTCTTGGTGTTTGTTTGCTACTGTATACTGCAAATATTGCAAACTTATAGCGGCAATTCGAAATTTTTATGTTTGCCGACACTTAGTTGGCTATAATAATTGAAGGATGGATTTATGTAACTGCTTTACACACCTGTCGTCAAGTTGAATAATTTTATAATTTTCTTTATTTTTGTTTAATTAATTTTTAATTATAGGTACCTACCGTGAACTGGAGTACATAATAGTACATTATATTATAAGTGAGAGAAATGCATCATTATAAATGCGTGTAAGAATTTTGAACCACGAGTGTGCGATCTCAAGGTTATTTACATAAATACAGAAATATTTGCCTTTTTAAACATTTTAGTCATAAGTGAATGAAAACCTATTTTAGTCACTAAAATTAGTGACTAAAATGCATCAAAAACTGCTGGTGTAAGATAAAATATTTAGTAAAACACACGACTAATGGGCGTTAATCCCTCGGGCGAATTAACTTCACCCTCAGGATCAACAAAGCACTTTATTCCCTTGTTACATAATGTTATGTAAGCATATGTGTTCTTTCACTGAAATATTATTAGCAGATACCAATCAATCAAATTTTTATTTTGTTTTTTCAAATTAACAAACGATTCGGATTCTGCCCACCCTCGCTTTATCAACCGTCGAGTACTTATTCTCCTTGTTTTCGTCTCCTGTTCTGAATATCTTGCTGCCTTTCTTTTCTTCAAGACATTTTCCTCTGTTATGTACTTTGTAACTCTTTCCATTATCAATTGTCTATATTTCTTGTTATATTTCTTTTTTATACTTACTCTTCTTTCCTGCATTTATGTGTTTTTCTCTTGCTATTATCTCCATACATCTTTCTTCTTCCCTTAACTTCTTTATCTCTACTCTCACATATCCACCTCTTCCTAATATTTTATTTCTTCTTCCCTTTATCTTATTTTCTGCGCCTCTACTTTTTCCAACATTTATAAATTATCTAATTGTCTTTCTTGTATTCCATCCTTTCTTCATATCTCAACGCTCTCTTTCCTGTTTATATACGAATTTTCTGTAGTTTAATTTCTTCTTCCAGTATACAAGCCAAGTCCTCCAGTCCTAACGCCCACTTTCAATATTTCTCTTCTGTAGTCTAGTGTTATTTCCATTCCATTCAATCCTTAAATCTCTGATCCATATAACGTCACGCTTCTTACTAACCTCTTAAAAATCAATCGTCTTTTCTCTAAATCTTTATTGCCATTTCTAATATTATACCCTAAATATCTATTTTTGTCTATTTTCTTAATCTCTTTTTACTTCCACCACCATTTCTCTTTCTTTCGCCTACCTTTTCTCGTTTTGAATTCAATTATTTTTGTTTTGTCAATATTTGCAACGGACTTCTCTGCTTTAGTCATTTTCCGTCCAAAATTCGTGTCCCAACTTCCTGCTCACCCTTGTTCTATACCTTGTCTCCTCATATATTTCCTCTATTCCTTCTTTTATATCATTGTTTATCCCTATTTCTTCCATAGTAGTACCATTGATTATAAAGTTACTGGAAGATAAGCAACGTCTAGTTAAAATGTGTACCAGGTTCTCCCTCCAGAAACCGTACCCTCTTTAACCTGCGGTCCACAAACTGTACTCGTAGATTGTGGTGCCACGGCTGTTATTGGTGTTAACTTCTACAAGCTATTCAAGGCCGCATCACCCGCATTTCGTTTAAGAATGTTAAAGTATGCTCAGGTTATTTCTGCACTGCACGCATTTTTATTTGCTCTCCTATTAAATTAATAAAATCGCAAATTTATCGTGCCTCAATGTAGATTTATAAATTACTCTATAATTTTGTTTCAAAACTTTAATATTGATTCAATGCTTTTAATAAAACAACACAGTAATTTTAATAAATCAAATTTATTTACGTTTTTCTTACATAAACAATTTATTTGTTTAAACACATATTTACTTATCTATCGCATTCAAAATTACGTCGTTTTTCTCCGAAATCAATGGTACGACTGTTTTCAATTTTTAATTTGATTTTTGCTTTTTTTTCACATATTATCGCATCCTATGGAAGTTTTTTTTTTTTTTTTTTTATTTTTTTTTATTGTATTTATATATGCATGATTTAAATTTAATTAAAAATTACATAATATAACGTGTGGGATTAAACAGACACATGGGATTTTGACTCGAGAAAAAGAAAGACGAAAGAAGAGTTATTTAATGTATTTAGAAGAAGTTTAAAGATGGGTAAATCGCCAGAGAAAGACCGTAAGAATGAAGATAGTGTTTTAAAAAGTACGTGGAGGCAAGAAGAAGATGAAATACGAGATGTATGCATTGAGATGCTAAGAGAAATTAAGTTAATAAAAATAAACCAAGAAAAAGAACGAAAAGGGAAATAAAGGAATTAGGAGCGGAAATGAAGACAATGAATGAGAAATGGGAAAATAAGTGCAAGAAATTAGAGGAAAAGGTGGAAAACTTAGAAAAAAAGTGGAAAACATAGAAAAAGAAAAGAGGAGAAAAAATTTAATCGTGAAAGCGTTGGAACTAACGGAAACTACCAAGTAATAAAGATTCAGGCCCAAGATATGTTAAGGAATAACATGGGGTTGGAAGAAAAAGTGGAAGAAGCTAGAGAGGAAAAAAAGAGAATATGGAGGAAAAGAGGAGAGTCGGTAATAGATATGTAATTACAAATGAAAAGAAGTATATAAGACATAGCAAAGTTCAAAATTGGTGAAAGTGAAGATTCTGATCATCAAACGTTAAAAGTGACCTTGGTGGGAGAAGAAAATGATACAGAAGAAAAAAAAAGAGAGAGTGGAGAGAAATTAAGGTATGGACGGATGAAAATATAGAAAGATACAAGGAAAAGATGGAGAAAGGACAAAATTCAGAAGGAGGAATAGAGGAGGAGATAAACAAGATAATAAAAGAAATGGAGGAAGCAACAGAAAAGAAAGTATAGAGTAAGAACAGGAAATTTGGGGAGACAAAATGAATGGTGAAATGCGAGTGCCAGAAAGCAAAGAAAGAAATGAGGAGAGGGAAAAGAAAATGGAAAAATGGCAATTGAAGAATATAAGAAAATTCGGAAGAAATTTAAAGAAGAATGCAGAAAGGGAAAAGAAGAATTCATAATGAGATTAGAAAGTGAGATCGAGGAAATAAAAAACGAAGGACAAGTTTGGAAGTTCGTGAGAAGAAGGAAGAAAGAAAAAAGAAGATATAAGGCAAAATAAGAAAAATAAAAGAAGGAGAGATTGTAAAAGGAGGAGATGAAAGAAGCTATAAATAAGATTAAAAAGGGAATGGCTGGTGGCACAAATGGAACACAGGGGAGCACAGGAGAAAACATGAGAGAAAGATTAAGAGGAATATTTGAAAAAATATGGAAATGAGAAGGGTTACCAGAAAAATGGAGAGAAACCATAATATGCCCAATATACAAAGTGGAAGATAGGAAAGAAAAAAAGAAAAAAAGAGGAAAAATGTTTGCATATTTTTAGATTTAAGGTTAACTTTTGATAAGGTGGAAAGGGGACTGTTGTGAGAAAACTTGAAAGAGGCTGGAATAGCGAAGATTTAATAGATGCAATAGAAGAAATATACAAAGAAACAAGGTGCAGAACAAGAGTAGAGGAAAAGCTGGGAAGAGAGTTTGGGATAGAGAAAAGGTTGAAACAGGGATGTCGACTGAGCCCTGGTTTATTTTCTTTGTATGTAAGAGACTTACAGGAAGAAATTAAAGGACAGCAGGTAGGAGGGATAGTGGTGGGAAGAAGAAAAGTGTGAGTTCTAGTCTACGCAGATGATATGGTGGTCTTGGCAAAAACAGAGGAAGAATTGAAAGGAATGACAAAAGTGATAAATAGATATTTGGAAAAAAAGGAATTAGAATTAAATGTAGAAAAAACAAAAATTATGGATTTATTAAGGTTGCAGAAATATTTCAGCCAAATTTTTGAAGATAATTTATTAATTACTATAAACGTTTCGCTTTTTTTTTAAAAGCTTCATCAGTATACATAATAAAATATAACAGTTACACAGAGACATAATTATTAGATTTTACAATACATTTTATATATTAAACATACATATTTGAAGTACACACAAACAATAGAATAACAGCCGTACTTTTACGTATAAATAAAAATTATGGAGTTTAAGAAGAAAAAAGGTAGAATAAAAGGAGGGAAATGGAAGTGGGGAGAGGAAAAGATAAAGATGGTAGACAAGTATAAATACCTAGGGTATATGGTGAGGTACGACAACAAAGACGAAGACCAGATTAAGGAACCAGAGAAAAAGGAAATAAAATAATAAGGGAGGTATGGGGTATAGGCGAAAGAATATTTGTAAAAGACTTGGAGAAAAGAAAATGGATATTTAAGAGAATAGTAAAAGGTGTTTGTGTTGATGTACGGAGCAGAGGTGTGGGGATGAAGAGAATGGGAGAAACTGGAGAAGATACAGAAAAGGTATTGGAAGTGGACACTAGGTTTGGAGAAGGAAACACCAGGTTATATAGTCGAAGAAGAATGTGAACTGGAAAAATAAGGATACAGACAGGAAAAAGGGCAATACGGTATACATTTAATTTTTAATCTCCTATTTTGGATATTCTTGGCCTTTAGTTTTTTATTTATGCGAAGTAATTTCGCTTTAACTTCTTTACACTTAACTGTTAACTGTATTCTCGGTTTTGGTGAAGGCAACACAATCCTACTGCTAATATCAGGATCACATGAATCATTTTGTTGTGATGCTCTAAATTTATGCGGTGCAGGATTATCCGAATCTAATAAAGGTAAGGTACGTTTTGCTATAGAACGTATGTCTGTACTCCGCTCGGACCAGCAATAAATATAGGCGAAGTTGATTCTGAGAAAAAAAAATTGACGTCAATTCACTGATAACAAGTGAGGGGTCAATTGTATTTAATTTTAAATATTCTTTTAAAATTTTAATTCTCATTAATTACACACAACTTTTAGTACATTGTAATCAAACAACAAATAAGTTGTTTTTTTGTTTTGCGCAAAAAACTTACAGTTGGATAAATTAAAAATCAGAAATTATAAGCGATCAATTTTCAAACGGAAGTTAATAAAACACGCGACGAATGTATGTGAATCACTTCAAAAGAGGGCATAATTATTTATCTTATCAATTTGAAATTAAAAAACTATAGAAAGATAAGTTAATACACAAAACTATTTCAGTAGGTAAATAAAAATAATATTAATTTGCTTTGTAAGTACATACCTTCTGTCTCGAATTTTACCGGCACTGCATTTTTATGTAATTGTTTTCTTTTATTGTTTATAATTATGTCCGACCTTAAGAAATGTTCGTCACAAATTAACTTATTTCCTAAATCGTCAATATTTACAAGGGCAATAACAATGTTCCCACAATTTTTTTGCCACTCGCTGGCGCGTTGTACATCTTTTATTGGGAATTTAAAAACACTTTTGTCTCTGTTGTTCTTCGTATTGTTTTTGCAGTTCACATACTCGCACTTTAGCCATTGTCACAACAAATCACTTCCAGACACACGTATAAACTCGGAGCGGACGGTGACGTTAATTCAACGCGCACTAAAAAGCAACTAAAAATATTTCGCTGAAAATGTCGGTGGAGCCATCTACAAATCGGTGAAATTGTCGGTTACATTTTCCCCATATGCGTTGCGCATCTTTAGTAACTTTATAATCAATATTAGTACTCTTAACAACATTATGGAATACAACTTTAACATCTTCAAATTTTGCAAAAATTCGTCTTATTTTCTTTGCAATCCCTTTTTGACTATATGATTTAGAATGTATATAGGGGGATTCATTAATAAGTGTAGATATTTTATACAGAAACTCCTGAGCCTAAATTATGAAGATTTAAATTAAATGCTTTATATAAAGTCTAAAAATTGTTTTGATTGTTAAAAAGTTGTTATGTTTAATTTATTTATTATTATTAAACATTAAATAACATACCATAATGTTTTAAATTTGTAATAATTGCTGTATCATAATAAAACATAAATCCTACTATGAATAATACCTTCAAGATTTAGAATACACACGATCTTACAACCTAATGTGTAAGAGTAAATATCTATAAATTTGCCTTAATCGGTACAGAAGAGGAATAGATTATAGAATAGGTTGTGTAAAGAAAAAAATCCCTTGTCCATGTCGTACTCCTTTGGTATAGGACAGATACTATATCTTAATAAATTTTAATGTATTTTCATATGCTTAAACTGATTACCGAGTATTATAAAAAAATATCCAATAGTCATGACGTAACAGTCAAAAATTGATTTCAATTTGCGGCTTTCAGGATTTGAATGGTATTTGTTTAAGGATTCCCTCAGATTATTTTTATCTAGAGAGTCTGCGTAATGTTAAGCAACTTACCAGAAACACAAAATATAGAAGAAACGTGTTCAAAAAATTTACCACAGAAAAACTGAAGTATAATTGAAGGGATTAATACAAATTAAAATTTACTTTTTACCACATGAGTCGTTTTTAATTGTTCTTTGTGATACTTTCATGTGAGGTCACATTAAATTAAATAAATCAAAAAGCTTATTAGAGATCCAACGGTGAAAATTATTTTTTTGGTAAATCAAACGGATTGCTAACTTCTCTTAGAGAGGCATTGGCACTTGTCTCAAACGATACTAATAAAATATCTGTTTAAAAATATTTAAGCCAGGTTAAAATATTTGGTTCTTAGTTAGAGTACATACTTTTTTTCTAATTCGTCTATTACCCCTTCTAATACCTAGTAATTAATTATTCATTTTTATAATAAAAGCTTGCTTTCTATGTAAATAATCGGAATAATATAAATTATTTAGCCAAACTCCACCATAAACGGCATGTAAGGTTTTTCAGGTTATTATTTTAAATAACAAACTTAAATTTTATTCACACTTAGGGCAATAAGGACCTTAACTGCCCATGATTGAAAAGTTGAAATTTGTTATACTGGGTATACATTCCAAAAATTTTCTGCAATCAAAGAGTTTTGGTGGTGGTACGTGCAGTACTCTTTATTAATAAGCTGTTTTTCGTTTTGAAGGCATTCGTTGTCCAGTCGTTAAAAAGTTAACATGTGCGTGTAGCACGCATTCTCACATTTTCGGGTTTGAAGTGAGTTAAAGTGTAATTACCCTGTTTTACTAGACGCGGTTTAAGTAATCTTCATTCCGTTTAAAGTAACTGGGAGTTTAATATTTTCACCCAGTATTCGCTTAAGCGGTTCGTTCGCACAAGTCTACCTGGTACATTGTGATTTATCGTGACGACCTGCCTATTTGGCATTTAGTAGAGAGAATTTCTATATCGACACGTCTGTACTGGCGATTTCACAAAAAATCATTACAATTTCTGCCTGCCGACATTCGTGTTATTGACTTTCGTATCTACCCGTGTGCTCCGACTGGTTTCTTCGCTTCCTGCAACCCGTCGTTTCCGTCGACTTCGACGCACCAGGTATTATAATATCGATTTAATTAAGTAAACAACTTTGAGAACTTTGCCGAAATTAAATAAAAAGACTTGAAACTCAAAGTAAAATTTTGTGGAACGAATTTTTCGTAATTATTTTAACGAAAAAGCGCATTTGCGTTTAACTATTGTGTTGCACCCCTTTATACACTTATTTGTGTCTGCGTAAATTCGGCTATTCAATAAAATCAAGGCTATTACCTCATACAATTTAGGTTTGTGACGAACAAGGTCAATTATACTTTCATTGACAGTTAATTTAAATTAACGTCAACGATTGTAAGTTGTAAACATTTTTTTGTGTTTTAGGATAGTTAAAAAATTTGTAAATTAGATATCAACACGTGGTCAATAAGATTTATTTGTAGATTATTTAAATTAATAAATTATTTAATTATAGTTTTTTTTATAACTGGGACGCATAATTGAGGTCACCTTATAGTTGTGATATCTTTGTGGAATTTTCTGTTTTTTAAATTTATATTGGACAGTTGTAAACCATTGTACTATAGTTTGTGAGCTTGTAGGCTAAACTAAAAATTGTATGTTGAATCGCAAAGCATTTTTTTTTAGTTTTTACGATTTATTTTCAAAGAGCAACTAATTTACATTTTAAACGAAATTCGACAGTTTGTTATTAGGACCAATATGAGACTAAAAAACTAAAACAAATAATCACTAATAAGGTGTATTACCTCCTCTTACGTTAATGACTGCTTGAAGTCGACGAAGCATACCTTGAACTAAGTTAAGTATTACATCTGGTCGAAGTTAACTGTAACGGCAATGTGTGTTATACTATTCTACGTGTCAATGTCTACACGAGATGTCGAAGCACATTTTACTTATTCTGGTCGATGTTATTCCATTCTTCCAATAGTAACTCCTTCAGCTCCTGGGAGTTCTTGGAGCTGGTGTATGCTTTCGAATACGACGTCCCAACTTATCCCAGACGTGTTTGATGGGATTCATGTCCGGACTGACGGCTGGCCAATTGAACCGCATAATTCCCACCTCATTGAGATATTCTTCTACAATTTTAGCTGTGTGAGGCCTAGTATTATGGTGCATAAAAGTGCCACGTTTACCCATAGTGGTTATGAAAGGCATAACATGATCTTTTAGAACCTCGGTAATGTACCTGTGAGCAGTCAGGGAACCATTCTGTATGAAAACCAACTCCGTGCGTGCTTGGGAACTGATTCCTGCCCAAACCATAACAGATCCACCGCCAAATGGACGTCGCTCGTTAATACAAACTTGAGCGTATCTTTCTCCGGGTTTTCTCCATACTCGCCGACGTCCGTCCGACCCAGTGAGGCAAAAACACGACTCGTCTGCAAACAGTACCTAACTTCAGTTCGATGCCGACGCTGCAATTGGGGACCTGTAGCCATCCTTCTACAAGACAAGCCAGCACCACGAAGTCTTCTCCTTACGGTCCATTCACTAGCATTTACATTTCTAACTTCTTGGAGTTGATTTCGTAGCAAAACTGCAGAAGCTGTTCTATTCCGCAAGCTAGCGGACACCAAAAATTGGACATCTCTTTGGGTGGTGACTCTTTTTCGCTCAGGTCCTGGTCTTCTGGTTATCAGACCAGTCTCCTCATAGCGTTGGTACACCTTTTGTACAGCACAAAAGCTCTTACCAACAATTCTTGCAGTTTCACATTGTCCTCGGTCATCTTGTATCAACGCTACAATTTTTTCATAGATACAATATAAGAGATCAGGAAAAATACCACATTGAAAAATATACATCAATTACACTGCAAAAATCACAGTTTGTTGAAGGTTTGAGACTGTATAATAATCTACTTAAATTGTTGGGGTTTTTTGATTATTGTTTTTTTTTTTTTTTTTTTTTTTATTTTTTTTTTTTTTTTTTAAAACAGCGTCTAGTGTGAAGACCTTCAGATGGAGACTAACACGATTTTACTTTGAAATATATACAGTTTAGTTTTTTATAAATATGTAATTATTGTGCTGACTAGCTTTATTTTTTTTTCCATTTATATATTATTATATTACAGTTTTTATTATATTTTAAAAAAAAGGAACCCAATATTTTATTTCATATTTACATTGATTATATTTTGACCTTTCTAGCGATTCTATATTTATATTGGTCAAGTAAATGGTTAGGGTAGTTATTCTCGATTATTCCCTAAACTGTAGTATAAATGTACTATTATAACAAAAAAATTATTTCATGGGTTTGACGACGATTGTTTTTTTTTTTTTTTAAAAAAAAGCTATGGGGGTTGTACTATTTTTTAAGTTGTACTATTATTGAATTTTTTTTATCTTTATTATTGATTACTTTTAGTCTACAACCGACAAATTAGATCACAATTACTGCCCTAATAACACTTCTACGTTTCAGAAACGTTCACCAAAACGTCACCCTGCGGCCTACGCGAATATGCATGGATGTTCCCCAACGTCGCATACTGCTTTGGGATCGTTCTGTGAACAAAGTTTGTGTACAAATGGAACATTCTAACAACGTCCTTGAATGCTTCAAAAACGACTAAAAATTCATTTAAAATATAGATTTAAATTTCGATGTAATTGAAATTTGGTCGACTATTACTTTTTTTTAATGCACCAGTGAGCAAACTGGTTACTGTCGAGTAGAACTCGGTTGTTTAGGTTCACTAAAAGACCAAATGCTTCAGGAAATCAGATCCGATGATTGTGGTTGACACTTGTTGAATGATCAAAAAAAATTTTCTAATCGTTCGATTTTTAATTTGATAGTCGTTGCCCAAACATTGGAATTCACTGCGGAATAGATAGGTATAATTTGGTTTCTTTTACTTATCTGCTATTGTTGGGGGAAGAATGGAAAGATCAGATCCAGTGTCTACTAAAAATTTCGTTTGTACGTCGATTGGTAATAAAAAGGTGACTGTTACCAAGATGTAACATTTCGTCGACCGTAGACGAGCTGTAGTTGACTAGTTTTTTGAAAACAATATTATTTCAATATTTTTCTGTAGCAAGGTTAATAAGAGGGACAGATGTGTAAGCAGTTACATAAGTCGATTCTTTGATTATTATAGACAAGTAACTGTAATAAACACCGAGAATCACTCTACACCTGTTTCGTCCTTTTGGGACTATTTAGAAGTGAGAGAACTCGAGTGTTTTACTATTGTACAAATAAATGCGCGCTGTCGACAATATTCCCTATAGGAGGACACCTCATATACGACCAATAAGTGTTTCGAAATCGAGTGTCGTCTCGTGCTATCGTAACACGTCCGCAAATACATTTGCATTAAATTATTGTTAATGAGAGTTATTGATAATTACATGGCTGCATTTATTACATCATTAACCAAAAAATCTTTGAGAAAAGTGTAATTGAAAACATGATGTCATAAGCTCTAAATAACACGTCTATGCAATGTTCCTTCGTAACGTTACGGGAACCACTTAGAACGACGTTTCCGAAACGTACCAATTAAGCAATTAAGGAATGTTCAAGGAGCCAAGTGTGTTGTGTTATTAGTGTGCTCAAATACCGACGGTACCAAAAGTGTTATGTTACAAAAGTTTATATTATAATTTCACAATTACATGATTTTATTACAGAAATAAATTTTATTAATTGGTTTTTCTTTCAGAAACACGTTACATTCAAAAAATGATACTAATAAAACCAAGAAAAAGAATAAAGTTACTATAGACATGGAACCTTGGAGTTCAAGAAAACATGCAATACTTGCGAAATTTACAACTTCAGAAAAGCTAACAATAATAAGCAATTTTTTATCTGATGGAGAAGGAGGTAATTTGTTTAATAATTTTAACTTCAATGTCTGTTTTTATTGTAGTGGTTTTAAAAACTCAAACAAACGCTATCGACAAAGTACAACATCGATTGGAACAACTTGACTATTTTGACGAGGGTAGTCAACGAAAATTAGATTTATCTCAGGCGGAGTATGTTGGTAGAATTGAACAGTTAAATCAAGAATTGGTGAGCGCGTGGCATTCGGAACAACGCGTTAAAGCATTAAAAATTGCAATTCAATGCGCAAAAGTATTGGCTGACTCGGATGTGTTACGATTTTATCCTAGCAAATTTGTACTGATTACTGATATTTTAGACATCTTCGGCCATCTAGTTTATGAACGGTTAAGAACCAAAGCTGATTATTATAGGTGGCACTTCAGTATTAGTTTTGCTCTCTGTCTTACTTTCTGTTTTTAGACCTGGAAGTAAAGTTCCTACAACACTTCCTGAAGATTTCACTCCTGATATAGTTCCTGAATCGGCGAAAGAAACGTGCAGAAATTGGTTTTATAAGATAGCGTCAATTAGGGAATTAGTCCCAAGATTGTATGTGGAAATGGCAATTCTAAAATCTTATAGTTTTCTTACATCTAGGTGAATAACAATTAAATAAGTCTGTTGTTCTAGCTACTTATTGATTCGTAGTGAATATTCAGCAGCTTTACTAAGACTGACGCATATGATTCGTGGTATAGGAAATCCTATAGTAGCTGTATATGCTCGTTGCTATTTGTGCCGGGTTGGCCTTACTGTTACAACTACGGAAAGAGATAAAGACTATTTGAAAGAAAATTTCTACGATTTCTTAGACACGTACAACCAGGTAAATGCATTATTTATTGCATATTAATTTCAATTCTTTTTACTTTTTTCAGCTTTTTGGTCGTTACGCATTAGAAGGGCTGAAAATTCAACGAATGTCACTCGAAACTTATTTGACATTATACACTCCAGCGCTTGATTTTATACTACAAGCAGTAGCATGTAGTGCTCCTGAAAGTTTATTAGTGGAATTGATAGATCGTTGCCGCAACCATAAAAATAAGTATAAAGTGTGGTCCGTTGTTTTTTAATATTAGGTTTATATTTTGTCTAGCCACCTATTATTGAACACAATTATGAGTGCTTTCAAACCATCATATATCGCAACGCGTGCTGCGCAACTTTTGAACATAGTTGCAGAAAATAACAAACAGGATTTTCCATTATACATATTGATTCGTACATTAGGATCGTCGGTTTGTGCTTGCCCTCCTCCAAAGGAGCACAGGCGTCACGTAGTAAATACCGCTTGGCATTCTATAAGCGAATTAACTAACCCAGAGCAGTACATAAGTTGTGTAGAAGTTTGGATCGAATTTGTTGTTCAACATTTTACAGTAAGTGTGTATAGTATATTATGGTTTTTTTATACACAACATTTCAGTTCCGCGAAGTAAATATTATTATCGGAGATATAGTTTCCCATCTTTCACCGAATAGGGCGTATGAGCAGTACTATAATAAGTTGAAGTGCATTGTTATGAGTATCATTTCGCATATGCAAGATTTTGAAGCACTTTTAGCGATGGTAAGTTTTCTCCACTATTTATATTTTTCAGTTACTTATTTGTACATTCGTGTTTTCAACTGACATTTTGTGCTTAATAAATATCACTTGTATATAAGTGAAATGCGTCTCTTACGACATCTCGTGTATTGTGTATAAAGAACACTTAAAAATAGCATAAACTAAGAAATGCCAACAGTTAACTGTAATGTTACATAGTTAACGCACTAGTTATCACTTGTTTAGTAGTTCGAATTCAACTTTGGAAAATCTTTTAAGTATAGGTTTCGACATAAGCTTTATCTGAATAAAATGTTAACTTATTGTTGGCGTTTCCGGTTTTACAGGGAGTAACATCAACTTTGTTGAGTACAGGTGAGGTTTCCTCCAAAATTTTTGTGTGGAGGTGAAGTACAAAAAATCGACTCAAATGGTTGAAATTGCCGACGTTTTGCTCTATATGTGAAAGTTTTATCAAGGCTAATTTATTAAAAAGAAAAAACTTAATTAGTAATATGACAAAAAATGATTGACGGTCGGAATACAAACAAAATTACAATGAACAAAACCTTACGTTTATAATTATAGATACAATTACGGAGTACGAACAAAATATACTGGCACTATAATTAATTTATAAAAGGAAATCGTCAAAAGAATAATAAACAAGTAGAATGAATATAGAATTATACAACTAGTGAAAATTTAATACATGAAAATTGCTAAAATTATTAAATTAAATTAAAATTGATAAAGTTTATTAAAATATGGACTCGCCTTATTCAATAATGAGTTGATGGTCATCTAGGAAGTTAATCATCATAAAAAGGATGACGTCAAGAGATTAAAAATTAAAATATTCATATTATTAACAATGATAAAATGGAATAAAAAATTTTAAATATGACACACAACACAAATATACGTTACGAACGAATGAACCAAACAACATAATTGTAAGCTATTGCAAAAGATAAAGACCGCTAAAAAGGAAAACTTTTGCGTACATGCGTGAATTGATAATAATGCGTAAAGTAACTATTTTAAATTAAACTCGCGTACAATATGTATACAGTGTGGTGCTTTTGAGAACGGGTCATAGAGATTTAGCATTGTAAAATTATTGCGCATAGCGCTCGCTATCAGAAATCAGCTGAATTACAAGGTCTTTTTGAAAATTCATCAATAAAAATTAGTAATTTTTGATGTTTGTTTATTGTAACCTTCCTATTTAATTTAGTTTTAATATCATTCGAAGCTGTGCGTTGGGAATAAAGCTTTTTATTTGCTTATTATGACTTTCCTTTCAGCCTTATTGTCAAAACGTAGGAATGTTGATTGGTTAGGCAACCCAATACTATTTTTTTTTCATTATCAAAACTTACTTTTTATTGACAAATTTTGAAAACAACGTGACATTCAGCTGACTCTAATAGCAACAGCTATACGGACTAATTTAGCTTAATTTTGATACCAAAACCATTAACCTATGACCCATTTTCAAAAGCTCCACCTTGTATATTTATAATTAGTCAATTAGAATTAGTTAGTTAGAATAGTTTGCATTGATCAAAAATGAATATTTATTTATTTATTGCAATTAATATGGAATTTATTTGAATTAATTAGTTTATAGGTAATAATTATGGTTAAGTGATAGGTTTTATTTTATTGATTATGTTACTATAAATGGAACTTAAATTGTTTGTGTCAGTATTGAAATTGACATTTGAAGGGTGCATCTTAATAGCGATCATTTTCTGATAAAAGTCGTTTCTTGAAATTCTGTTCTACATCTAGAATAATGGGTTCTTTAAAGTTAAAAGTGTGTACTGCGTTTTTATGATGTATCGAGAGTCCTGTGTGTTCAGACTTTTTGTTGCAGTTATATTGATGTTGTTTTATTCGGTTACCAAGTTTTTGTTTAATTTGTCCTACATAGCAGCTTGAGCAATTGATGCAACATATTTTGTAGACAACGTTATTGTGTTTCTATTGTATAAGCCTATTTTAATTTTTTTCATTTTTTAAAATGTTTATTATTTTGTGACTAAGAATAGGTATGTTAATAATTTTCTTATAAGTAAATGATTTGATGATGTTATTAGTGTTGTTGGGATTGGTGTGTGTTTGAGGATGGTTGCTTAATTTAAGCATTTTATTAAGAGTGGAAGTTACCATTATATGGGGTATATTCAGCTTGTATTAGATGAGTACATTTGAAAATTGTTGGATGCGAGTCGGTATTAATTTTTAATTTACAAAAGGTCTTAAGATCTATTAAATTGGTAAGTTTTTTACTGTCCAAGAAAATTTTGTTGAATAACCGATACGTTCCCGTTCTCTTACGATCTTGTAAAAAGGTTTGTTGTGGGCTGCCACTACTATAACGAAGGTGTCTATAATATTTTAATTATTCATATTTTAATTTTTAATCTCTTGACATCATCTTTTTTACGATGATTAACTTCCTTGATGACCACCAACTCATTATTGAATAAGGTGAGTTCATATTTTTATAAATTTTATCAATTTTAATTTTTATTTATTTTAATATTCTTAGCAATTTTCATTCATTTCCTAAACTATCAACTTTGTTTTTTCAAATAGAACACCCTGTATATTTTTTATTTTCCAATTCTACTTTCAATTGTAAGTTGAGTTGTTGAGTTTATGCATTATTCTCTATACGTGTAACATTAGACGATTTCGAATTTTTTTTTTTTTTTGAAAAAAAATGGACGTATGTACCAAATTTTTCACACTAATGTGACACGAAGCCGTTCGAGAACTCAAACAAATTAGATATGTGATTTATTGGAGGAGAGATTTCCTGGATATAAATTAGTAGTCACACTGCGTGTGATTTTTCAAACAAAAAACATCAAAACATTAAATCTGTTAAATGGAACACCCTATTTTTCATTAATCATACGAAAGTAGGTCAAAATTATTATTACATGTTCTATACCTACGTTCAATCGTTTTTGTAATATTTGCAATAGAAGTAAAACACTCAGAACTAGCAACTACAAAATAAAACATGATGATCGGATTCTTAGGAAGTTCAATTCTGTAGATGCGAATAAAATAAGGAAAGCTACTGAGTATGGACTTTTGAAGGGAATTAACAAATGTTTAGAGGTGCAGTGCAGGGTATCGCATTTGAGCATCTTTTGAAGAATTAATTGCGAGTAGTTGTGTGATTGTTGTTTAATTTAAATATGTAGGTTGCTCAAATTTTCTTCGTAATTATTTGTAATACTCTCCCAATTACACATCTTCTAAGCACTTGTTCATACATTATTATCATGTATAAACGTCCGTATGATTTATTTAATTGTATGGTACATTTTAAATATTGTATTGTGATGTAAGTGTTATGTATGGTGTCCCAGAAGATCAGTATAACCTGTACAGTGTGGTACGAAGCCGTGTGAATTGTGGATTGGTTCGTCTTGGCACATTTGCTTCAAGGTTTAGGAAAACGACTAAACCAAAACATGCCAAACCTTCCCACCCTAGTATTCATATGTTAATATTAACCAAGGGTAAACATTATAGAAGGTAAATAAAGAACAAAATATAACATCTACAGCCATTGTATGAAGACACATAATAGACCGGTCAAGCGCCAGTCAGATTTTGACGGAAAAAGTAGCTTAAGAAATAGCAACATCTCATCTCCACAAGTGTGTTTCCTGTAAGTAAAATATCGACCCTATTTACCTGAAACAAATATTAGACCAGGGTTGATTTGTCCTTCTCACCTGTGATTCTCGATACAACATGTTTTCTTGTTGAAAATGGGTACTGTAGTTACTGATAACCTTCCATATTTTATGTTTGCACCAAAAAACCCCTAAAAAACACACACGAAAAAAAACTCTAAAGAAAATCGACGTACGTTTTGACGTATGATGAATCACACGCTAAATAATGATGCCTGTTTGCAGTGACTTTAATTAACATGTTTTGACGTAGACGTGTACTTTAACTGATTAACAAATTAAAATTCTACTGTCATCTCTAACTTAAAATATTGTGTTGCTAAGGTTATATCGCATTATCACAATTTCCGATAGTTTTCCACTTCTTGCAAATATTAGTTCTCATATGCATGGCTTCGTGTCACATTGGTACAAAAGTGTTGTTCATATGTCATTTTTTTCAAAAAAACATGAATAATTCTAAAATGCTAATGATAGGACAGTAAATACACATACAGTCAACTTGAAATCGAAATATTGAAAATATTTGAAAAAATAAAGTAGATGGTTACTTCCAGTACAATCGAAAGCGCTAACAAAAAGCAAGTATTTTTTTCAGATACAGCTTATGTCGAAACCTAGTCATCAAAATTAAATTCGGACTATTTCCCCAAAAACGTTTAGTGGAATTTCGTCATGATACACATTGTATAGTAAATTGGCGTTAAGAGGCAAGGATAGAAAATTAGCGAAAATTGGTCACTAGGAATGAACTACTGGTATCGAAGGTCAGACATTCTTGTGTCAGTCAGTGGGGGCAATAATGAAGGCGTACAGACTTGGCGTTTTGACCGTAAAGAACAGTTTATTACCACCGAAGTGGTCAAAATGAATTGTAAGACATGTACAATGAACACATTGACAAAAAACTAAAGATATACACGACTTATCATTCAAACATACATGAGCTAACGGTTTATTGCAAAGATTGGGCGATTTCTAAACTTGTGATGTGGATGAACCTGGAACCGGATCAGAGATATCATTAGTTGCATTCTTCTTTGCTTGCTTGCTGGATTTTCTTTCTGCTGCAATTTTCATGGCATCACTTCGATATTGGGGTTGCCTAAATTGACCATTCTTCGAATACATGGGATCAAGGAATTCTGGTGCAAAATCTTCCTTGTAGAATTGAATGGATTTGGACTTGACTTTCTCCCACAACGCATCAGTTTCTTCATTCTTTTCAATTTTTTCACGGAAAGTGGAGTATGGTTCTTTAGTTTTGTCGTCCTCGTTTCTTTCCTTGGTGTCTCCATTTTCGAAATATACAAAGAAATATGCATATTCCAATCCTGAGCAGTACAGTTGGATTACCACTTGACGGTAATACCGATGCTTTTGTTCATGATAAGGTCCCCACTTTCCTTATCCCTCACCAAGAACTTGTCACATCGGTCTGGAATGTCTTCAGGAGGACAGTTGGGACATTTTATTTCCAAGATGCCTTTTTCTTCACCAATTACACCATCTGGTGAGGCGCATAGGATTCCATTTTCTTGGGAGACAAACAAACCGCAATCTCTTACATTTACATTGTACATCAAAGAGTACAACTCCTTTGCTCTTGGTTCTAAAGTCAATCCACGGGCGACGTCTTCGTTTCCACTCAGATCCGTTGGGTGAAGCATCTTCTTGAGAGTAGAAGTGTTTGATGTGCAATCCCTCATTGTCATAATGTCCCTAGCCGTTGTCGCTGAAATTCTTTTGACCTTTCTAGTTTCCAATCCGTATTGAAGATTTGTCCAATTGTCTTTTGTTCGATGGTTTTGGCTTCTTCTGCTGTTACTTGCAACTTGCCCTCCAATTCTTCAATACGAGGTCGTAGTTCAGCATGAGACAGCCCCACATTCTTCTCCGTAATCAATGCCGCTTCCAGATTCATTTCCTCCTCCCTTTTGTTTGCATCTTCGAAATGGACCTAGTCGCTTTCTTCTCTTGTCCTTGTCTTCCCTTTTCTTTTGCTGAAAATATTTCGAAGCCTTTATCCAAATTGGTGATCTGATGAGGGACTCCAAATTTAACTTATGCAATGGCCAACCGTTGTTGTAAGACAGTGCGCACAATCCATACGTCTTGTGAAGGCCCCTTTTTGGCGTAATTGATCCTTTTACCGGAGTTATACTTGCATGCTAGACTCATCAGATACTCAGCCCTGTTGCTCAATTCATTAGGAGAAGTCGATGTGAACGAAGGGCAAGCCGAGAAAATGTTTCAGTCAACTCAATGCCAATCTTGCATTTCCGAAATTCTTCAAACTCATTTTCTGGTCTTTCTTGCAGTGAGATGAAAAGTATTCCTTGCACCTGCTGTGACTTCCGTAAATGTGTGGAAGAACGTTGACAATGTCTTCAGCTAACGTCTGGGCATTGGTTCTCTGCAGCAGGTCACCATGATCTTGATTCTTCGAATTATAATCAATTGCGGATCTGACATCTTTCCCAAATCGATTGATTTCTTTCTTGATTATATCACACGTTGCGCGGGTTTGGAGTAAATTGAGCTGTTGACTATAGAGTAGTGCTTGTATTCAGTCCCCTTGTGCAGTGATTGAGAAAGCTAATGAAATCTTTGTTTTACCAGTTTTTATAACAATTCTTATGTTCCTTCTTCTCACCAACGGATGGAGCTGCATCACAAATTGCGCAAGTCTTCACTCTTGTCCCAATATGAACCACTTTATTGATCATCTTGTCTATGATGCCTGCAAGAGCTGCATTGGAATCAAAAGCCATGTCCGTAAGTTCGTGACATGTATCCCCGAATGCTCAATGCCGGTGAAAAATGGATATTTCTTTCCATCCACTTCGATCACATCCCATACTCGATTGCCAACCGTTTTACTTCTTCAATGTTGGCCGAAAGATCCTCCTTGTATGGTTTTGGTAATGATTCCTCCTAAAGCTTCTTCTGCATTACTGAAGGTGCGTTTATGGATGAAATCAATTTCAGCAACATTCATTAGGTAGCGGGCTGCAGTGTAGCCAGAACCCCACAATAAGCACCCCAGAGCCAACGCCTTGCTTATTAATTGGAAGTTTATGATGAGACACCGTATCCTTTCGTATTTTCATGGTTGTCCCACACACAAGTTACATTCCAGACGTAGATTGGTCCAACTTTTGTTTCTTACACTAAAGACAGCGTGCTTGCATGAGGATTTGTGATACAGTGACTCTGAATCAGTGTTTCGAGGAGCAATTGACATCGACAATCATCCGTTCATGTTTCACTTCAGGTTCGGTGACTTCAGCTTTCTTTCTCTTTTCTTCACAGGAAACTTTCTTCTGGCGCTTACGCTTTCGAAGGTTGCATGCCGAATGTGATGTTGGAGAAAGCTCAGATTCGATACCGCACTCTAGAAAGAACCGCAGAGTAACATCTTTCTACAACAGTTTTATTCAAAAGATACCTTCAACTACTGCTGCTGACCCATTTGTCTCGATCCTAGCCCTGTCTTACTCCGCCAAGTGAACGTCCTTGCCTTCCTTTCGTCCTTTCCAGATTTCCATTGGTTCAATAGAAACACCCGCACCATCACACGACTTCACGACTGAGTTTGACGCGTTTCGTACCTGTCAAATTGTCTCATGTTATGCAATCTGTTATGGATCATCATTCATAGTTTGTGATACCTTAGCATGACAAGATTTGCCCACATGGCGTCTTTGGTGAAATTCAGAGATATCCAACTTTGACCCACAAAACTTCTAACTGCTGCGGCCGCCCATTCTATTTGACAAGGCCACTTTTGTTTTCCCAGGCTTTGCACTTGCCCACCTTACTCATGCAACAAGCTTGTTTTCCCATTTTTGTTGCAAACAAATTGTATTGATGCAAGTCAACACGCTCAAAAGGTTACATCGTCAATTCCCAAACAGATATGAAATGCATGTCATAAGTCATTTTCATCCGGCGTTGCTTGGTTTCGTGCATTTGCATTGTTGGAGTACAATTTGAGAAATTTTACTCATGACTTGTTTCGTTTAAAATCGGAAGAATCTTCCATCATCAGTTAGATAAATGATGAAGCGTACAGTGAAATTTATTAGACTTGTAATTAGTCCTTCAATATGAATTTTGATTGAAAGATGAAAATTTTATTTTTGAGGCATAGTGATCCTTGCCTCTTAACTAGGGATCGAAACCAGTGCATGGCAGTTATAAGTTTGTTAACATTGGCGCCTTTACCCCTCGGCTATTATTAAATGTCAGCAACGCAAATTTGGACGTCGCGTCGGTTAAAAAAAGACAATTTAAATCTTAGTATAATTTCATTATGGTGGTTTACAAACTGGATAACTACTACACTAGCCCAATTTTGAAAGCATACTTTTGTGTTGTAAAAAAACATGTTAAATATGGGTCCTAGCTGAGCATCACCTTTGCAAGGGTTTAAAGATACATTTTGACAGGACAGTTCTTACTTATAGTTACCAAATCTCAAATGGGTAGAAAACTTAGGGTGCATTTATTGTTATTAGTTGCGATAAACGATTGACAGCGAAGCAAAGAAATGATTTCATTATATAGTATTTAGACCTATAACTTTTGACCTTTAGGTCATAGGTCAAAAATTATGTATACAAAAAATCGTTTGTTTTGTTAAGACAAACATATTTCGTAATAAAAACAAAAATTAATTTTGAAGTTTGGGGAGAGTGGGTGTGGCCAGCCCCCTAGGATGTTAAGTTAAAGTTTCAGAAACCCTTGCATTTTCAGACCGACTGCCTTAAAATCCTCTATCGAATGGTGTATTCAGTTATTTTTAAACACCTCGGAGGAGATGATAAACAGACAGAAAGACAGAGATTTCGAGGAAATTATATAATTAGGGTGTGGAGAGAATTTGCATTTCTTATCGCACTTGAAGCTAAAAGTATTTTTCTTTATAATCACTCATTTTCAAAAAAAATCTTCAATTGTATGGTTTGTTTAACCTCTCAACAACTTCACATCTACTAGTCAAGCTTCACTATAAGTGGCGCACCTCTTGTCGCCGCTCCCATCACTGTTCTTATCGTTTCTCGCCAACATATAAACGCACCCTTAGTAAAATTAGAGAGCATAGAAATCATCAAACGTCCCAACTTCAATCATGACCGCGATTTCGATTTTCATCTTTGGTGAATTTTTATCGTTAACCACACTTCTGACCGCCCTCTCTTTCAACCCCGAACCAATTACCGCACAGATTAACGACCATTGCTATTTTTTTTTATATACGGAGATATTTTTCTAATTACCTAGACTTCTTCGAGCCAATAACCTGAGTCAGGTGTAAGGTTGATTTCTTAACTCCTATGATCTGGAACTGTTTTCAAGTTTGTCGATATTTCAAGTATTCGTCCTCCATTTTGGTGCGATCAAACCTCTGAGGATGTATTTGTTTCAATAATGACTTTGGTCGTGAAAGCACCAACAGACGGTATGGAGTTTTTCCATAAATAAGTTTCTCAAAAAACCTCTCTTATGGGTGCATGTCCATCCATTTGGGAGCGCGGTCGGCTATCAAGGGACGCAACTATCGCTAATCTAAAGAAATATATTTGGAACAATTAGTGTTGTTGTGCAAAAATTTACTTTTCTTACCTTAAAAAAATTTGAAATAGGTACATAATGAGTACTGTTTCCAAGATTTTTAAATCACCTTTTTACTATTGCTAACGAGAGTTAATGGTAATTATTACGAAAACAATGTTTTTCAAATCATTATTCAAGTTTAAAAAGGTATTAACTTAATATGTAGTATTTTACACCCACTTCCTCTAGCCAATGAGTAAGAAGTAAGAAAATTTTCTCTAATTGCGACGTTGCCCGATATTCTTACACGCTTCTAACCTCATACTTGATTGATGATTGCCGATTTGAATCTCTGCCTATAATTTACCGGCACATGCTTATAAGGGAATCCAATAACCTAACCTTTAATGACATAATATCTATATTCGAGGTAGCAGGTAGTGTTGCTCGGAGTAGCTCCTGAACAGTTCGTGGCTGTTCGATGTCACAATCTGTCGAGTCCTCAAACTACCTCAAAATTACCTTCCCCCGTCCCCTGCCGTATCTACCTAACATTGAAAAGAAAGGGCAAGACCACACTAACTTCTAGGTTATATTTAATGGTTACGTTTCGGTGAGAAATCACATGTTGTTTAAATTTTAATTACAGTATTAGTTTTATTTCAATTATATAAAAGTAAGTTCGTGATTCAACTGTTCCAGTACGAGTCCACTCCGAAACAGTTTGGAGTAAGTTGTCCTTGAATCGAATACAGCTAATATGACACGCACTTTACTAACCTTTCTACTGGTTTGTGACCTTTCTGACGCGCACGAGAAAACAAACATATCAATAATAGTTTTAAAATAAATATTTACATTTGCTGTGCGTTGTGAATATATTTCTTATTCTTCATATATCATTTTTAAGAACTAGTTTCAGTTCTTCAAACATTGATATGTAAGATAAAATATTCATTTACCTTTGATGTGACACTAGATTGCAACGTCGTTGAATGTATTGCGCATGTCCAATCTACTATTTATGACGTCAATAAGTACAATTTATAAATTAACCTGTATAAATAAAAGTAGGTACTAAAAATAATTAAAAAAAAATTTCCAACGTAAACAAAAAATAAATACACTTTTGTATTCGTGGAAATAAACTCTATCGCTTGAAATTCGAAATATGGCCATTGTTTCGATTATAATATATTAAAAATAAATTTAATTAACAAGATTAAACAAACACATTTACAATTAAATCGAATTAAAAAAAGGAACCATCAGCAAAGTTACAAATTAGGGCTCTATGATGTCGAGGTCAACCGTACGAGACGCTCACTTTTTGTCGGATTATTGCGGTCCAATAGCACTTTTGGTTTTTGGTGCGGTTCTTCAACGAAGAACAATTGCTTTTCTGGTGTTATTTTTAAATGTTGCTGAATTTAATGGTGGACAGTGATAATAAAAATAGCTATCACAGCTGATAAAGAAAAACATTAAAGGTGTCATTTGACATTTTAAATTGAAAATGGATAGTTCTTATTGGAATACCCTATAATCACTTAAAATCTCATTCTTAGTTAACGATTTTTCTTCTCTTACTTTATTAAAGATAGTGTGATTAACAATGTAATAAGTATGATAATGCTATTAAATGTTAACATCAAAATATAAACAAAAATAGAGAGCTGTTTACGCGCTATGTTGTATAGTATCGAGACCTGAAATTCATTTGTAGAAGACTAATGTTAATGAACCATAGAGGAGCAAGGTAAAAAAACAGGAAAAATAAGAAAAGAGTACTTAAATTGCAATTTTGTGAAAGTAGAATATAGTGCTGGTTTAAAGGGGAACGCCACAGATTCAACAACTTGCGATGACAAAGACATAACTATTAAAAAAACTTGCATTTTCGTACGTAAAGAAAACTTTAAATAAGCACCGTTTGTTTGCACGTCGGCGTTGGTGTGGCCAATTATTTTATCACACATAAAAAACTGCAAACTTGAAAAATACTGAAAAAACATTCTTTTAACAGTAGGTACTAAATACATATTTATTTTAATTGCAGTACAATTCTCAACTTAGTTGAAGTTAGCGTTAAACTAGATTTAAATCTGAAAAAGATTTCAATCTTTTGCGAGAATTTACAGCGGACCAGTTACATCGTCAACTAAATATAAAATACGGAGAACCCGGCCGTTGTATACAAATACTACTTGTTATTATTGACCTAAGCAACAAAGTATGCAGGGGAGTTGACGTATATTGTACTAATAAACTTAAAAAAAACATAATTCTTTGTCATGAACGGCTCTAATCATTTAGGAACATTTAAAAAACTCTTAGAGACATATACGAAAGACCATAAATATACAGAACTCGTTAATTGAAATCATTACAATATTGCAAAAAACTGACTGGAATTTATTTAATTCAGTCGACACTTACTTTATATTGAGAAAATTAATAAAATTGCGAAAGAAAGGGCAGAAAATGAAGGGAAAAAATCGTTAAAACAGCAACAAATACTAATTAATAATAAGTAGTCCTTCGACATTGCATTATCGTAAAAAAAAATGTATTAATAGCGAATAAGCTACAATAAGATATTTTAAGTGTTTTAGCCGTCGAAAAGGTTAATCTTTGGGGTTGAATATTAATAAAAATTATAACGCTTAAGTCTTTCGTTGTACAAATTTTTGATTAGCTAAAAAAATACTTCATTTAATTGCAAACAAGCCACTATAAGAGGTTTAAGTGTTTTAACCGTCGTAAGGGTTAATTTTTGGGGTTGAATATTAATAAAAATTATAACGCTTAAGTCTTTCGTTGTCACAAATTTTTGATTAGTTAAAAATATGCTTGATTTAATTGCAAACAAGCCACTTTAAGAAATTTAAGTGTTTCAGCCGTCGAAAAGGTTAATCTTTGGGGTTGAATATTATTAAAAATTATAACGCTTAAGTCTTTCGTTGTAACAAATTTTTGATTAGCTTAAAAAATACTTGATTTAATTGCAAACAAGCCACTATAAGAACTAATCCGACAATCCAAAAATGAATGTTACTGAAATAATCTAATATTAAAATAAAAATTAACACAACTCAAAATCAAAATGTTCGATGTGAAACCAAAAGGCGGACTTAATAGAATCAAATTTTTAATAAATCAAAACTTAAAACTGCAAAAATAAAAATGATACCTTAAACAAAAGATGGAATAAGCAAGTGTAAATTGTAAAGTAAAAATAAATACAAATTAGAAGTTGTTAGTTGGTAAAATGGACTTAAAATGAATTTTCAAAATTAGAACTTGAATGTGATCATATTTCGGACGATTCAAAACTGATAAAGATGGGTATAGGGAATGTAATAGAAATTTCATAGAAAATTAAAAAAAGAAATCCAAAACTGTAAAAAAATGTTAGAGGTATAATTTAAAATAATTGAGTTACGCAAGTTTGAAATATTTGAAATTTAATTCAGCCCCTACTAGATATCCAAAAAATATGTCTTTAAACGAAAAGACAGAACAATGTGTGCTAAATCCAACAATTTAAACTGCAGCTGTCTATACGAATTAAATGCAGAAATATTCACATTCTTCAGACCGTCACAGCAGTTAATTTTTTCCAAAATTGTTAAATTACTCGGAAACTATACATTTCAGTACATGCATATTATACATAAACTATATCTCAATTTATCAGTGGAATCTAAAATGCAATAATATACAGAGTGCGCCATTTGAAATAAGAAAGTTTGGTTAATCCCAGGGAAAACAAAACACCCTGTATATACAAATTCATTTGTAGGTGGTAAAAAACTTGAATACTAAAAAAATTGTTAAAAACATTTTTGTCTATCTTTAATATCTGACACATCAATCACAAAATACAAGGAGCTGACCCACCCTGTATTTCACTTGAGTTAAAAAATATAATTGTTTCGCTTAATTTGCTGTCTCGGCTTAAGCTCAACACTTATATTGTTTAACTAGTAAAATAATCTACTATTTTTTAAAGTTTATTAGTACAATATACGTCACCTCCCCTGCATATTTTGTTGCTTAGGTCAATAATAACAAGTAGTATTTGTATACAACGGCCGGGTTCTCCGTATTAAATTAATGTAATAACATTGTAATAAGTTCGCTCCTATGTGCAAAATGTGAAAAAAAGAGTACTCTATTTTAGAATGCCACACTGCTTATTTATTTGTCTTGAATCAAAAATTGAAGTTTTTTTTATACTTTATTGTTTGTCTCATAATAAAGTCGTCGTATGTCGAAAACGTACTACAAACTTTTGCGTAGGAGGCTTAAGTAAAGGAGAATCATGTGTAATCTGATAGCTTTACTGAGTAAAACTCGAAACTATAGTCCGTAAAATGTAAGATTCGTATTTTCGGATTAGCGCTTCATTCAACTGCCACAGGTAGAAAGTATATCTATTTCGTTTCCTCCTACAGCGTATGATGTAGGCAGAAAAAGTAGAATGTTTTAACGCGACGGGTGGTGAACTAACACCTTCACTACACGTAACGAGATATCGTACATTTAAACATTTGGTTAGAAAGAGACAACAAAACGAATGGTATGTTGCAGTTTAACCAGTAAATACTCACATAAATTCGCTTTAAAGCGGTATTGAAAATGTTTCTAGCGTAAAGTGCATAACTTGTAATTCTAAATATATTTATGTTAATCATTTGAAGCAATGCTTTAATGACCTTTTCTAAAACAAATTAGATAATGACGTTACCGTTATTATTTCTTTTAATGAGTTACACATATTTTTAAATACAGTAATGACATTAACCTTCATTTATCTTGGCAGAAAGTATAAATTCAACTAATGAAGTGAATTATTGTGTAGTTTTCTTCGTGCTTTCTCTTTTAAAACGTCGAAAGATGCCTGGCAAATGCTTAAATGAACGGTGCCGCGAATTAGTTCTTAACGTACATGAATATTTCTGCAGAGAAAAAGATAACAGTGGCTCTTTATGTAGTGTTATGGCAGTGCAGCGAAGAACATGTGATGCTTTTAAAATATCAGTTGACACATTAAAAAGATCATTGCTAGTGAAAAAACTAACACTCCATTGCCTAAAAGGAACAAGAGATGTCGGAAAAATATAAAACTACTGATATACCAGAAGGATTAAAACATACAATAAGGGATGTACTGTATGACATGTACGCAAAAAAGAAACATGTCACGTTAGATGCGCTTAAACATACGTTACATGTTAAAGGCTTGTTAGAAGCATCTAGAACGACCATAAGTAAGATTTTGAGTGATATTGGTTTTAAGTATAAGAAAGACTGTAATCGGAGAGCGCTGTACGAAAAGAACAGTGTTGTATTTGCGCGTGTTAAATTTCTAAAACAATATATACAGAACATGAATGCAGAATCACCTTTATCTGTTGTGTTTCTGGATGAAACGTGGATATTTTCCAGAGGATCACCTAAAAGATCTTGGCAAGATGATACTCCAAATACTGAAATAATATAGTAGCATCGGTGCGCCTGGAGTTTAGGCAAATGTATTAACATTTTCTCAAAATTAAAGTTTATGTAAATATTAAATATTGCTTCAGTATTTTGAATTTTGCTGTGTTCAGAGTTTTAATTGAAAGATAAAGAGTATGTTTATCTCGCTATAGAGCTTCTTTTGTTTTCACCATTACAGTACCCGGTAAACCATTGAGAAATGTTGATAAACTTAACTGGAATTTTGATTAATTAAAAATTAAAAAAACTGCAAATATTTCGCTATAGCAAGGTACTTTTGTTTTTTTATCTTTCTTACATTTCAAGTCCCATACAAATATCTGCGTTAATATGCCTTCAAAAATTCAGCGCGTAAACGTCTAAACGTTAAAATTTTAAAAACTGTATCGTTCACTCTTAAGTGTAAAAATGTAAAGTTAATTCTTCTCTCCCAAGTTGCGATTATTCATAACCAAATGTGTTTCATTTTACCGTTTTTTTTAGGACAACTTTCTTCCACTTATAGATTTATTTCAACAAGAAGCAGTAAAAATGGAAGTTTGTAAATTGATCTTGAACGCTTGTAATTCAGTACAGCACACAAATGACCCAGTGATCATAAACGCTTTGTTATTTTTGTGTACGATATTACATGATTCGATTACCGCTCTAACGGTAGAAGACGAGAGAAGGCAGATAAGTGAGTTGTTATGCAACGTAGTAAAAAGAGTAGATTATGGTCGCGATTTTGAACAACAATTGAATTTTTACGCTGAAGCTCGTGCGGCATTTTTCAAATTTGGATACAGTTTTGGCTCAACTAGTACAGGTAAAGTATTAATTGCTTTGTTCTAAATTATACAGTGTGTCCGAAATTGTTCACGACAGTATTGTGATCTCGGTTAATATTAGATGGAAACTTGTACAAAATCACTCCGTAAAAATTACTCCGGTTAACACTACTCCGGTCAAAATCACTCCATCAAAAATAATTCCAAACATTAATCACTTCATACAAAAACACCTCTATTAAAAATCAGTTTAGTAAAAATAACTAACCAATAATCACTCCATCACATAAACACTCTTATAAAATTACATTACAATTAAACGTTCAATTTATATTATGAGCCACGCCCCATAAAAATTTTGTTTTAATCAATTTAAGTTGTTTTCATGTGATCGAGGGTAAACGGTGTTGGGTGGTAGGTTACAGTTATTACAATTTCTTTCTTTAAAAAAGTTACATTCATAATAACAATTTCAATAATAATAAGAGGGTTATAAGGAAGTAAGAAAAAAATTCTGTATCCGTGGCTCCTAATTCTACACGCATATTATAGAGCTCGACAAGACACGCAAAATGATACCTCATTCAACCTCGGAGACTGCTTTATAGCATGACTAAAACAGTATGAAATATTATTAATGTTTTTTTTTCTACTCCTGTCAGTGGCGGCTCTAAGGAATTTTCTGTAAGCATTGTCTAGCTGTATACGAATATCAACATTTCCTACGGTTGCAAAATTTACCGAGCATTTCATGTGTTCTGCAGACGAAACATGTTTTTTTATTTCCTCTTTTAAATGTTTTAAATCTCTGACACCGGATTTGGACTATAGCGAGTCTGACGAGTCTTTAGAAAATAATAAACAAACAAAACAGTAAAATACATTTGATACTTTACAACCACATATCCAGTTAGCTAAATCGTACATTACCTTGCGAAAGTTTCGATGAACATCTTTATTTTTGTCTTTGCTAGTCTGTCGTAAACTTAGTTCTGGCAAAGGACGACCATTTGCCTTGAACTCAACTAATTTTGTAAAATTAAGTTTGTTAGCACTTTTTAGTTGTTTAATTTTCTGCACTACCGACATTTTCTATTATAGCGCATGCACACGCGAATCAAAAATAGTATTTACAAAACAACACAACAACAGTAAAACATATCAATAGAAATTTTAAATTGATTTAAAACACGCGAAAATCGAATCAAAAATCGAGCGTAGTTGTACACGCTATACGAAGTCGACGTAAACTGCGAGATTCGGCTCATGACCCAAAGTTGATTATTGTTTCGGACGTTCGCGTTTATTAGGGCGCTGCACGTTTTTCGGGTTTTTCCGGGTAGATCTAATTCAATGAGGACAATTCGCACCGCCAGCCCAAGGTTGAAGAGGATGAATTACGAACGACGGCCGATAAATTTTAAGTTATTATACTTGCGACTTTTGCGAGTAAATTACCTATTTTAATAAAACACGTAATAATTAATATTTTTTATATATTGTCAACATTTTTGGGAGGTCATTGACCAATTGACCATATGGACAAGCCGCCACTGCCTGTATTGTAATTCATGTATTAGAGTTTTACAATCTGTACTATAATGAAATTCATTATGATACAAATTTTTATTATGATACAGATTTAGAACCAATCGAATTGCGACTTACGTAATTATCAAGTGTTCCATGAGTAGGATACAAATTCAGAACCAATAGAAATACGTCGTTGTTTATTGCACTTATCGACTGGTGCTGTAGTTAAAACTTAAACATAAATTTAGCAATTTGACAATTCGTGGCTATAGTAGTAGTGCCAAATTATAAAATTATCGTTTCTATTGAACATTGTGAGGCCGTAGGAAAAATAGTGTAATAGACTGTTTATGTCATGGAGTGATTAACTTATTTTTACTAAAACTGATTTTTAATGGAGGTGTTTTTGTTTGAAGGGGTTAATGTTTGAAGTTATTTTTGATGGAGTGAGTTCGACCGGAGTGATTTTCACCTAGACCCATAGTAGATCTAGAAAATCGGTTAAATGGAGAAACGGTTAGCCAATTATGTTTGTAGAATAATGACTCTTAAAGAACCGTTCCAAAAGTACGGTGTTGCGAAATATGTTGGAAAAGGTAAAATGTTGAATTTTTGACAAGTTGATATAACATTGTTATTTTAAAAAACTTTTGAAATCTGTAAAAACATCTTCAACGTACTTTTTAAGCTAAATTGGACTGTGTACTCAGTATCGTTCTACGACGTTTCGGCTTTCTTGATACATCATGATTGATTTTTCTAATGACTGCCATATTTGATTTTTTATTCATTGAAAATTACATTTTTTTAAAATTGTTTTAATAAACAGTATGTAATGCAAGAAAGTCATGATTACAACCAAAAATAAGGAAAAACGTGTTTGAAGAAAATTGCAATATTTTACAATGCAAAAATATAAAATAAAAGCTAAAATTAAGACTAAACTTAAGTAAATAACAATATCCGATCACATCAAGTCTAATACAAATCTTAAACGTCTATATAGAAAAAATAGGGTTCTTATAAATAAATCGTATTTAAAATGTGCGCGGTTCACGTAAATTTAGGTTTGCATTAGCTTAATAATGCTAATTACTTTCATTGAAAATTTCACAACTGCTGAAGTGTCTTTCATCTGTCCATAGAACTTGATTGGAAAAAGCAGGATTTTCTCGACATTTACGTAGATACCAATTACAAAAATTGACTCCTCTATCAAATTCACGATCCCTAAGTCCTTGTACAATTACTGCCTTATAAGGATGATATTTGGTAACTATTTTAAAACACCATGAAGAGTTGATTTTGGAATATGAAGCAACTCTTCTTGACGATGTAGGATTTTCATTAAAATGTTTGCGAACTTACAGCAGGCGATTCGAGATTTTCATTTTTGCTAACACTTATGTTGGCTATAATTATCAAAGGATCGACTTATGTAACTGCTTTTACATTCCTGTCGACAAAGTTGCTTAATGCGAACCATTTGCGTATGTGATCGCTAACACGAGTCAACACTAGATGTCGCAAAACTTATAGTTTGAAAGGATATTGTTATTTACATAATTTACTTAAATGTAGTTTTAAGTTTAGCACTCATTTCATGTTGTTGCGTTGTCAATTGTAATTTTCTTCAAAAATGTTTTTTTTTTCTTATTTTTTTGTTAATTACTTTTTAGCACACAATTACGAAAAAGTGATATACTTTTTAATAAATAAAAATCCAATATGGCGGCCAAAATTGATGATGTTTCTAGAAAGCTGAAACGTCTGCCAACACTGTACTTTTGGAACAGTTTTCTAAGCGTCATTATTCTATCAACGTAATTGGTTAAAACTGTTCTCATTTAACCGATTCTCTAGCTCTAATATTAAGCGAGATCCCAATACTGTCGTGACCAATTCAGGACATATAGATGGTGGAAAGTCGTATAAACTTTTCATAGAATAGTAGCGATAGATGTAAGTGTTTTTCAATGAGTTATAATTGTAAGACACGTTAGGAAATATAAGTTGACTATAAAGGTTTGTTTATGCAGCTTCATTTAATTTAACATTTAGTGTAACCTAATGTAAAGTAATTTAATCTAACGTAAGATAAAAAGTTGTGTTTATGAATCGTCATTTAAGTTAATAATGATTAATAATGAGATCGAAACTGACTGTACAATTGTTTTTCGCGCAACAGCAGATATGGTTTTCGTTTAACTTAACGTCAAAGATAAAAGTTAACCAACTCTTACATTACGTTAAATTTCTTGCATCTTCTCTAGTTACACTAAATGACAGCATGAACGTTAAGTTACACTAAATGTTAGATTAAATGAAGCTGCATAAACCAAGCTTTAACCTTCCTAAAGTTAAGAACTCTCATGTACCTTCGGTCTTGGTCAAAAATTGATACTCTCATGTGCCATTCGGTGTCGCGTTGTTAATAATTGACAGTTTTTCTCGTCATATTGCTAGGCAACCGATTTTCATTAAACAACCTAAATTTACTCGGCAAAATACAAACTTTTTGTGCAATTATAGGTGAATAAATGTAATTGGCTGTTTCCATTACGACAAATGTTTGCACCGCGCATGCGTGATCTTATAATCTTATACATTTTACCCATCTATACGTTGACTCAAACTTCCTTTTTTATATTTTTTTTATACAAAATTCGAATTGTACTCGATATTTTATGATAACTTTCAATAACGTTTATTAATTCTAAAATTAATGTTTTTAAGTTATTTCGACCTTAAGAAAATATTATATAAAAATGTTAAATTCCAATAACTATTTTTTTTCTCATACGTTTAAGAGACTTGAAACTTATGTGTTGGTAAACTATAGTTTCATTTTTGGATCTTTGCAGTTGTATATTGTGTATACAACGACAAATGTCTTAACAATTTATCTTTTGTTATGCATAGTAAATAAAAATAAATGCTAAGCTACTTGTCATAAGTAAGTAATGAAATAACGAAATACGTTTGGTGAATGTTTTACGAAAACAAAAATTCCAAAATTTGGAGGAACTTGCACCTTCTACGCTATTGTACCTAATGTCAATCAGAACAAATCACCTATGGCATAACCTACCTTATTCTTTACAGTTTCGTTTTTCATAACAGTTTTTCTTTTCACGTTTTTTTAAAATATTTTAATAATAAATAATTTTTAAAGACTACACTATTATAATTTTGTTTCTTTGATTGGTAAGTATTAAATTTTAGTTTAGAAACTAGAGATTTAGTGGAATTATTGTTTCAGATTTTTTTTAATATTTTAGTCTTTATCTATCTTTTTTTGGGACTGCACCACGCCAATATATTTTGTATTGGTAAGTAATCATTAACTTGACACTTTTTTTAAACATACATAGTTGTATAGATTGCTTTTTTTTGTTATAGATAATGCCAGGAAAGCGTTTAAGCTCGCAATCCCAACAATATTTTGAAGAGAGAAGGAAAACGGAGGACCGTTTTAGAGTCTTTTAATAACATTAAAGTTAGAGTTTCTGAGGCTCTCCAAATATCGGAAAGGACAGTTTATACCAAAAAAATAGTAGATTCTCTCGTCTCCTGGAAAAAAACGACCTCGCAATAAACATTTAAAAAATGATTTGGCGGAAACTTATAAATTGAAAATTAGTGACTGTTGTATAATATGTATAAAAGAAAACATGTAGCTAACTTACAAAACAATCATAAACGAACTAAATGAGGGATATTATGGAAAATGTTTGTAGTATATCGTATACGATTAATACTACAAGATATATCTTTTAAATTCAAACAAGAAGATAATCGAAGGGCTCTAACGAAGAAAATACACATTTCTTCAATGAGAGCATCCTTTTAAAGAAAGTATTTACAAAACATGAACACTACTAAAAGGCAAATCGTATTGTTAGACGAAACTTGGATTTATGCGAAATGAAGCAAAAGGAAATCTTGGCAAAACAATGATGTAAGAGGTGTAAGGAAACCAGAACGTTTTGATGAAAAGCGCTTTATTGTTCTTCACACTGGTACTAAACATGGCTTTATGGAAGAAGCAATATTATTATTTCATTCAACATCAAAAACAATTGACTACCACGGCGAAATGAATAATGAAACATTTTAGTAAGGTTAGATTGTGATATAGAAACGTTAAATGATAGATCTAAGTGTAGTTGCAGTTTAAATTTGACCTGCTCTTTTGAGCACCCTGTACAATTTAAAACAGTTGTAATTTATTCACACATAAGTTTCAACTCTCTTAAACATATAAAAAAATTAATTATTGGAATTTAACGGTTATTAATTTTCAAAGTTGGATTAGTTTTTGTATAATATTTTCTCAACTTAAATATTAATTTTAGAGTTAATAAATGTTATTCAAAGTTGTCTTAAAATATCAAGTGGAATTCAAATGTTGCATAAAAACATAACATTCTATTTAAATAAACATCTTATTTAAAATAAGGAAGTCTGAGTCAACTTCTGGAACAACCGAATGTGCTGCAACTGTGTAATTATTTTCATTAAATAGAGCACCTCTGAAACGTCCTGTACGCAAATTTTCTGTTTCAATTTATTTGTAGTTTCACCATAACGTCTAATAGGCCACTCATCGTGAAGCACGCTGTAATTCGATTAAAAAATATAACTCATACAGGTATTATTTTTTCAGTGTGTCAACACTTTATCGGTAAATGTGCGGAAAATAGTTAAAGGACATCACACTCGTAAAACTGGTTCATTTGTAAGGGCATGTGCTGCTTATTGTTTTATAACAATTCCGTCAATTGTATCTGTGTATACTCGATTGGAATTGTATTTGTTATCCGGACAAATCGCACTTTTCAACAGTTGTTTAGGACAAGGTTCGACGTTATCGTAAGTTTTTAAGTAAATAAACATTTACTTTCAGCTGATGCATGTTTCAAAACTGCACTGAGAGTTATACCGGAATTATTATTAGATGAAAACCAAAAACAAGCTGAAACTTTTTTAGTTTCATACGTTAGAAATTTTCTATCCGTGCTTTTGACCGTGCCAGACAGTCCAGATTCTGGAGTTTTAAACTGTACACGCATCCTACTAAATACCTTACAAACTACAAAATGGAATTCCGGAAGTGTTATACTAGCTACGTTATACCTGAACGTTTTGGATATGTTGAGTGCAATGGCACAAGAAAATTATCCATATCATGTAGATAAAGGTAAATTTTACAAACTAATAATTCTTTCTTCAATGTAAATTTCAGTCGAGTCTAACGATACTCTATATGGATCAGATCCGAAATTTATTAACGAAATAGATAAAATGTGCACAATCGTATTAAGGGAACTTTTATCTCAGTTGAAACAAATAGGTCCCGTCAGTAAACAGGCAGAACTTGCGTTAGAGTTAATGGTTAGGGTAGTAACACTTGGGGACTTGAACCAAAAACGGTTTACTTACTTTAACTGTTAATTTATGGCAATTATCCTTAAAAAATGGTTATGTGGATCCAAAATACATGGTTAGCTAACTACATTATATTTTCCATTGGTTATAATTTTTTGTATTTTAGGAAAGAACTAAGGAATATTTAAACAGAGGAAATCGTGTTGACAATGACTTACTACAAAAACTGTTACAAAAGTTATCTATTTAGTAATAATGTAAGATACATTTTCATTTTACTTAGGTGGTATTTTATAGATAGATACTCTTCGTTTGTGATGTAATTGTTTTTCTAAATACATTTATTATGGATTTACCATTAAAGAAAAATTGCAATTTAAAAAAATTGTATAATACCCAATTTATATCGAGCTCCCTTAAAACACTAACATGCTCATTAAATTTATTTCCATTACAAACATCATATATTTTTCATTTTAACTATAAAAAAATAAAGTATTAAGAATATAAAATCCTGAGAGATTCACATCAAAAGAAATTAGGGAATAATTTAAAAATGTTCAAGAATATTATTCACTTAGCTTTACCTCTCCCTCTTCCACTTTTACCGCGTTTACTCGGAGTTTCTTTTTTGTTTTCAACCTTCCTTTTAGCAGGTGTCGAAGAGATTAGTGTAAAAAATCCATCTAAACGTCCCTGCGTAGTTGTACCACGTGCTTTCATCAATTTTTTAGCACCATTTCTTATGCGATCTTCGTTGAATTGTTTATCCCCGCAGAGATACTTCACAAGCCCTTCTTCGTCCGGATCGTTCCACTTCAGCTACAAACAAAAATAATTTTGTACTGAAAATGATGTAAATATTTTTTTCTTCAAGCGACAATAAAACGTCATATTATTGAACTACTGGCAGACGCTAAAAATTCTTTTCACTGTCTGGACATTAAAAGCAAAACAGTTATTTTGTTTCCACAACTATTTAGAGGTTGGTACCTCGGTTATGTCACATTATGAATGTAACAGTAAAGTACCAACTTGATTCGTCGAGAATAAAAGTCACTATAAGACTCGAGAATCTCGAAAATTTGAAAATAACACATGAAAACTAGCAATAAACGCTTGAAGAAAAAATAATATATTTCACTTGGAGTTAAAAATAGTAGATTATTTTACTAGGAGTTAAACAATATCATTGTTGAGCTTAAAATTTTGCTGGCGAGGCGTTAGCCGAGACAGCAAATTAAGCGAAACAATTATATGTTTTAACTCCAAGTGAAATATATTATTTTTTCTTCAAGCGTTTATTGCTAGTTTTCATGTGTTATTTTCAATTCGAGATTCTCCAGTGTTATAGTGACGTTTTTTTCTCGTCGAATCATGTTGGTACTTTACTGTTACATTCATAATATGACATAACCTAGGTACCAACCTTTAAATAGTTGTGAAAACAAAAAAAACTTTTGCTTTTTAATGCTTAGACAGTAAAAAAGCGTTTTTAGCGTCTGTCAGTAGTTCAATAATATGCCGTTTTATTGTCGCTTGAAGAAAATATAATTGTTTCGCTTAATTTGCTGTCTCGGCTAACACCTCGCCAGCAAACTTTTTAAGCTCAACAATTATATTGTTTAACTCCTAGTAAAATAATCTACTATTTTCTTCAAGCGACAATAAAACGCCATATTATTGAACTACTGGCAGACGCTAAAAACGCTTTTTACTGTCTAAACATTAAAAAACAACAGTTCTTTGTTTTCACAACTAATTAGAGGTTGGTACCTCGGTTATGTCATATTATGAATGTACAGTAAAGTACCAACTTGATTCGTCGAGAATAAAACGTCACTCACTATAGCACTCGAGAATCTCGAAAATTTGAAAATAACACATGAAAATTAGCAATAAACGCTTGAAGAAAAAAATAATATATTTCACTTGGAGTTAAAAATATAATTGTTTCGCTTAATTATATTGTTTAACTCTAGTAAAATCTATATAATTTCTAGTTATCTTAAATCATTCTACTGTGATTAATGTGGACAAAGAGAAATTTCCATGAAAAAATAGGACTCGACTACTACTTTTAAGTATACAGAGAAACTCGCTGAGTTCGGCTTACTTCCGGAGATATTCGAAAAAAACCGAAATTGTGGCCATTTCGTTTCCATTGGATTCTAAAGTTATTCGAAAAGTTACCAAAAAACTGAATGCGCTTTGTCATTGCCACTCTTTTTGGTCTACAAGATGGCGTTCACGAATTTTCATTACAACGTTTCGTTTCAAAGAAAGCATCATCAACTTTATTTTTTAATAGCACTCAAAAAAAAGTACACTCCGTATAAGAAAGCATTTTTCAATAAGAATTCAATGATGTACTACACAATATGGTTATTTGTGATTTTATTAATTTAGATGGGCACCAAACGTCTAAATATGGACTTTCCTGATTGCCTCCGTTCCGGGTACTTGATCAAATACAAGTGTTCAGCTTCTACAGAATTTCTCCGGCATGTAACGTAGTAGGCCAGCATATCAAATTTCTCTTCATTGTAAAATATGACCTACACTGAAAAACCTTGCTAAACTGATACTACTTTGTCATTCAAATAGATTCTATCAAAATTAACAATGATAGAAATGAAGTCGATTGTTATTATTGTATTGTGATATCAGCGTTAGTATGGTGCCCCAGATCAGTATAAACCTCTATAGTGTGGTGACGAAACCGTGTGCAATTGTGGATTGGCTCGTCTTGGCAAAGCATTTGCTTGAACATTTTAGCGTTTACCACATTTGTTTTTGTGTTATCCAAAAACTTCCTATTTATAAAAGTCGAATGCTATATTTGTGTAATTTTAACGTATCGAAAAGAAATAGAAAGTTTAAAATGCCATAAGAAACGTCCTCAATGATGACAGGTACTTGCAGGGGGCGTTCTGAAGATTTCTATTCTTGTTTTTCGAATAAAAGGAACAAGAAATAGATTAAAAAAATAATTAAGAAAAATGCCAGTTCAGTGTACATTTATATATTTTAAATAATATATAATTACAGGTTTTAGAGTCCCGTAGCTTTATTAGAGATTTCTCTCAATTTCATCCTATCTTCTGCTATTCTTATCCAATCTTTTATTACTATTTCTTTCAAGTCTTCTATTACGCACTCTAGCCATTGTCTTTTGGTGTTCCTCTCTTGGTCCTTCAGGTTCATATAAAGCATGTCTCAGGATTTATGTTACAAGAGGTGTGCGGAATTAAAAATCTTTGAATCCCAATTTGATCTTTTGTAACTAAACCCTGCTTGGTTTGAAACTTATTTTTAGTCGAACAATAGTGTCGACTCACGTACGTAAATGCATTCGCATTAAGCAACTATGTCTACAGACATGTAAAAGCAGTTACATAAGTCGATCCTTCGATAATTATAGCCAACTAGTGTTAGCAAAAATAAAAATCTCGTATCCCCCGTATTTTTAGTATACTTTCGATGTTGTAAAATCACGTAGGTATTGACAGTTGAGCAAGATGTATTTCGGTTTCAGTTAAAGTACCTTTCTAGTTCACAGTATGCTAAAATATTACTAAGAAAAGTTGTTCAGAATGACATGCTACGGCCCTATACAAAATTTCAAAATGATTCAAGTACTTTGAATAAATCTTTAATTTTTGGAAACGCAAATAGATCTAGCTCAACTGTTAAGGCCTACGTGATTTTACAACCTCGAAAGTATATTATAAATAAGTTTCAAACCAAGCAGGGCTTAATTACCGAAAGAAATACCGAAGAAATGAAAATAAATATCCTCTGTTATGTTGAGCTCTGTATACAGAACCCAAAAAAGAATTTAAGTATAAACCCTATAAAATTTCAAATCATCAACAACTTACAGAGGAAGATAAAATAAAGCGTACCGATTTTTGTGAAACAATGTTCAATTCGTTGAATGAAAATGAAGAAATGTTAAGTAAAATAATATTTACTGATGAAGCTACCTTTACTATCAATGGGGAGGTCAACTCTCAGAATTTCCGGTTTGTACTAATCCTTTATTTTTCCATAAGAAAATCACAAACGTCTCTTTTAAAAATCCAGATACTGGTCCTGTACCAATCCTCATATCCAAAATTTAACTCAAACATAGTACCCCCAAAAGGTTAATGTTTGGCTAGGATGCGTAAATAACTCTCTTATTGGCCCATTTTTTATCGATGGAAATTTAACTGCTATAAAGTTTTTGGGTTTATTGTGAGAGTACATAATTCCAGCAATTGAAAGGCTTAATATTATTGGACCCTGGTGGCAAATTGATGGTGCTCCGGCACATTCGACGAATATAATAAGAAACTTTTTAAACGACACTTTTGAAATACGCTGGATTGGATGATTTGGTCCTATTTTGTGGCCACCCCGATCAGCAGACTTGGCTCCTCATGATTTTTTTATGGGGTAACCTAAAAGGCAAAGTTTATAATAATGTACCTACCCATTCAAAACTTAGACGAATTAAAAGATCGTATACGCACTGCATGTAAGAAAATGAATCCATAATTTGTTCAAAATTCTTTACGTTGCTTTCAAGACCGCTTAGCTTATTGTCTCGAAAGGCAAGGTGGACATTTTGAGTATTTATTAGGTCATTAAAGCAATGAATACTTATTAAATATTGTTAAAGTTCATTGATAAAATATTAATTTACTAATCTTGTTTTCATTAGTTATTTGTTTGCGTTAATAAATTATTGTTTGTTGGTGATTTGCGTTAATAATTTATAAAGAAATTAGTTCTGAATAAAAAAAAACAAATAATTCTAATCCAACTTGTGCAGATTTGTGCAAGTATAACGTGGTGGTATAACTGGTTGCCTATATCGCACCAATTATTTGTTTTTCATTTAAAAGTACACATAGGGTAAATGTGTAACTAAGAAAGAAGAACCCGGTATAATTGTGATAGGCACAAGCTAAATAAATGTGTACAATTACTTTTAGTAAAAGAGTATTTTACATTTTAGTATTAAGTTTTATTATACAGGGTGTTGCTATATTCGACCGACAACGGTCTACCCCAGAGAGGTCTCGTAAATTGGTGTATGTTGATATAGGAACATGAACCCTTAAACGGCTTAGTTGCTGAGATACAGGGTGTTGAAAGTTTAAAATAAAAATTAAAATTTGCAATAAATCAAAAATGCCTTTAAAATTTAATCATTTTTGGTCGAAAAAGTAATAACATTTTATGGTGCTAAAATGAACGGTCTTGAAGATATTGGCTTCTCAACAAAAGTCTGCAAGTAGTGACATATTCCAAACAATTATGTGCAGTGCAATTTGCCCGTCGGCGTTTTGCTAAACAATTTGCTTCAATCCATACTATTAATTCGATTTTGAAAAAAGGTTAAGCGTAAAGTGTTCAAGAAGTAATACAAACTATTTTAAAGGCATTTTTGAATTATTGCAAATTTTTTATTTTTATTTTAATCTTTCAACACCCTGTATCTCAGCAACTATTCTGTTTAAGGGTTTATGTTCCTATATCAAAATTCACCAACTTACGAGACTTCTCTGGGGTAGAGCGTTGTCGGTCGAATGTAGCAACACCCTATATATGTACAGGTTGCCCATTTTATGATTAAGTAAGTTCATAATATAATTTAATTTTATACTGTGCGATTAATTGATTTAGGCTTTCGCGGCCTTTGAGGCTAACGGGTACACTAGGAAGGAGATCGAAATATTAATGAGGTCCAAAAGATCAAGAACACCGGAATCCGATAGTCGATTTACTACCGCCCACGCATATCTGCCATACATATCCAAAGTCACAATCCGCATAGGAAGAATTCTAATGAGGCACGACATCAAAACTATCTTGAAACCAACCAAGAAGATTCAACAAACCATCAGATCAAGAAAGGAGAAAAGAGGCCCTCTTTTAGTAGCCGGAGTTTACCCTATATACTTTGTTCTTGTGGCAAAGTATACATAGGAAACACCAAGAGATTAACGGGAGCTAGAGTTAAAAAACTATCGGCTGAGATACACCGAAAACTCAGTGATAACCGAACATTTCCTTAGCAGTTGGGATCCCAAAATACTTTTCGAGAGCTCCAAGCTACTGACAGCGCCTAATGGTTATCATAACAGATTGGTTAGAGAGGTCATCGAGATTCATAAATATCCAGAAAACAATTAAAAATGAGTTTGTTGCAAACATATCGATTTTAATTATTTCAGGGATCAAACGATTACATTACATTGAAAGAGACAATTTAAAACAAAGCAGTTTTTACATATTTGCACTAAAGAATTACAAATATCATAATAAACTCATTGTACAAATACCAACATATTAACATTAATACCTTTAGACACTACTAAATTTTTTATAAAACGACGTAATGGCGAGCATCTCTTTGATGGCAAATTCGACATCGTTTGTCACATTTTTTTGCATACAAATTTTTTTATACATAGAATGAACAATTAGATACAACATATTAAAAAATTCAGATGCTGTTATTTTTTTAAAAAAAGTAACAAGACCGAGAAGTTATACCCGAGCGACGTAATCGCGAGCATCTCTTTGATGGCAAATCGGACATTTTTTTTGCGTACAAATTTGTTTATACATAGAATGAACAATTAGAAACAACTTATTAAAAAATTCAGATGCTGTTATTTTTTAAAAAAGTAACAAGACCCGAGCGACATAATCGCGAGCATCTCTTTGATGGCAAATTGGACATCGTTTGTCACATTTTTTTTGCGTACAAATTTTTTAGTGCCATTGATAATAAATCTTACAAAGAATTTTTCGGATGATAGTGATTTAAATTTCGAAGATTAAAGTTGTTTAATTGTGTAATTATGTTTGCAATAGTATAGAAATAAATGTATATTGGATACTTACACCAATCATTATAAACTTCGGAAAAATGCGCATCCTAGACGAAATACGACACAAAAGTACGACGAAACGTAGATGGCACTACCGTCTAATCGCGACGAGATTTCTCAGTTTCCCCCTCCTTTATTTTTATGTCAGTTCCAGCATACCTGTCTCGATGAATATGAAAGTGGTTTGAGGTTCGAAGTTACTGCATTGTTACAAAATATACTGCACTAATTATAAAATTAGTTACCGTAATTTTTGTGAGATTGAGTAAATATGAATACGTAAGTTGCACAAATAATAAAAACAACAGCGTAGACATATGTTTTTTTTAATTTCCTACAAAAAATGTAAAGCGTACAAGGGAGTAGCAAAAATAAATGTGCAAAAATTGGTATTGCGGTTGTGGATATTGACACTTTAAGAAATAAGTTAATATGTGAAAAATTTTTTTTACCGTCCGAAATTATTATAAACAATAAACGTAAATTATTAAGTGTAAAATCAGCGCCTGTAAAATTCGAGAAAGAAGATAAGCAAATTACTATTTTTATTTACCCACTTAAATAATTTGTTAGGGTTTTTAAATTACAAATTGATGAGATAAACATTATGATTATGTATTCATGTAGCGTACGTATACAGGGTGACCTGGATCTAAATGTACATACGTCACCACAAGATAGAGGCCATCATAGTGGTTCTAAATAACCCACCTTGAGTGATTCCATCTTCGACGGTTATCCAGATACAAGATGATTTAAAATATTTGGCACATATTTATTTTTATCATATATTTTAAGTACTCCGTATAGAATGTTCATATTTGGTGAAAATGTTTTGTATCTCAGTCGCTTTAAAATGTCATATGCAAAATTGTTGTTTTACACGTCCATATTTAAAAAATTGTCGATTTCGATATTTTAAAATTCAACACCCTGTATATCAAATTTTTGAAAAATATTTTTATTTAGAAAGTACATAAAAATATGATTCTAATGACATACTTTCTCAAGCTGTCGCACTAAACAATCAATCTTAAAAAATGATAAATTTTTTTCTTTAGAAATCAACAAAAAAAAAACATACACTTAAACAAATAATTTCTTTAGCGCCCGATACAAATTGTTCATTTTGGGTGGCGGTATTTTGTATTTCAGCAGCTTTAAAATGCTATACTCAAAATGTTGTTATACAGGTCCGTACTTCAAAAAAATTGTGTGAAAATATTTTGTGTCAGTCGTCAAAAACGAAAAAATATTAAGGCTTCCGTATCTTTCCGAAGGTTATAATGAATGCTTACGCTTTGTTTAGAAAAAAAATTAAAAATAAAATTCTAGATTTTTATAAACGTATTAATTGAGTAATACGTAATTTTGTTAAACTTTCGCTTGTTGGGTTGGTTGCCTACTTATGTTTTTATGTATATTTTAAGCAAATCTATAAACGCGGTACAGAAACTGTCTCTGACGTGCACGCACGCATTGGTTTGTTCGACTATAGTTTAATAGTTATAATTTTAATGGGAGGGATGTACTTGGTGAATTGACAGCAAATTATCAATATTTGGCTTGAGTTTAGTTAAGTATAACCGTAAATCTCCTCGTTCTGTAATATTTAATCTGCTCCGTTTTTTGTCAACAAGTTTGTTACGGCACTAAAACTGCGTTCGACAAGATATGATTAAGGAAACGCTATGAGAAATTTTGCACAATTCCCACAGTCCTGATATTTTTCAGGTATTTGTGCCTGCAGCCAAAATGATTGATACCCTCTTTTGAATGCTACTTTGAGCTCCTCATTAGTGCTAAGCTCGAGTAGCTCTTCTTGCAGTACCACATTTTCCACTTCAGTTTCATCATATGAATTTATTATCCATGGTGGTATATCCATCGACAGAATGTCTTCAAATCTGATTTTAAAATCATCATACAGGGCAATCAAATATTGAACATACGCCTGAATATCTTCGTCGAGGCATCTCGACCTGCGATAAATTTAGAAACTGGGAAAATTCACGTCGAACCAATATTTTGCTTCATAAGTTTCAGTTTACCAAGAAAAGCTGAAATTTCACTCTTTGTTTTTATCAAATTGAGGCTGTCCCCTTGTAACTGTAGGTTGAGGTCATTGAATTTTTGAACAAATCTGTCAAATACGCAATGTCTGCTTTGAAATTCATGAGGTTTTCTTTTAAAAACAGGATCATTAGTGTTCAGAAACTCTAAAAACAGAGTCGAAAAGCAAATAGAATCTTGATAGACATGCACCTTCGACAACCAGCGTACCAATTTGTTTGTGGATATACAGAAGTGAAACCTAATAGGTATTACATGCGAAGTGATTGGCTTATAGCAACTGGTTAAAATGCTGTCCATTTACTGTTAAACAGTGCCCCAAATAGAAGTTTGCAATGATATTTGCTGGTGTATTGAAGCAAACTTCCACAATTTTATCTTTTAAAGACTCAATTGTGTCGTGGGGTTCTGTTGCTATAAACCTTCGAAGATATGTAAGGCCATAAAAAGAAGTCGGTGGGGGACAAGCCTGGTGATCTTGGTGGCCAAGTAACTTCTTCACCTCTTCCAATCTAGGTTCTAGAAAGTGCTTCATTTAAAAGTTGTTTTATTTGATTCGCATTATGTGCTGGACACCCATGATACTGATACTGCAAACTACATTGAGATTGAACGAACATTCATCGGTGAAATTTTCAAAAATTAAATTAGAGAATATTACAATAAGGAACACGCAATAACAATTAATTGTAACGTATACGTCAATACGAAAATTTCATACCCTTAGTGGATCAATTCAATTTTTTTCTATAGTGAAATTCCTATGTTGCGTCTTGCCAGAGACACACGGTATAGTACAAACTATAATACTGAAATTGTAGGCTTCATGGCAAATAATTATCAAATCTCCAACATTTCCTACTACAACAGTACAGCTAAACATTTTGATTAGGTAATAAACCTGTACACAAGTCAGTGAATGCTCCCATTAATTAAAAAAAAATCCAACTCATACCTCTAATTGATCTGGATCAGACACTTCAGGTTCTAAAAACAATTGCCTGGCACCTTCATAATTCCAATTTTCTGGCGGAAAATACTTGCTCCTATCAATATTCTCCAAAATATTCTCAATAGATTTGTGCTGTTTTATAAGGTCAATGGCCCTTTTGGGCCCGATACCTCTAATACTATCAGTATAATCACATCCCAATAAGATACACAAATCAATAAACTGGAAAGTTTCAAACACAAATTTAAAATTATATTAAGAGTAATTTAAACCTCATTTTGTGTTAATTCTAAGCCTTCCAAAATCTTATCCAAATGAAACTCTTGAACAGGTAATTTTCTAGCTTCGCTCACCGTCATATGACGTAATAATACACTAGATCCAAAAGTTAGTGCATCCATATCCTCTGTAGCAGTAGCAAATACTTTTCCAGCGCGTACCTATAACACATTTTAATAATTAGAAATTCACTGATTAATATTTTAAATACCAAAGCAGCACATTGTGCTTCTGCTTCACATGGGGCATCTACGTATGGTACTCCCATCAGTGTAAGTAGCTGTTTAGCTTCACTTGCATGATGAGTAGTAACTTTCACAAGTCTACGATTGAACTTTTCCATTTCTACAGAGTCCCCTTCTTCAGTTGCTTTTTGTAATGCTTTTTCTGCCTCTTCACGCCTTCCCGCTCTTTTATTTAATTCACCAGATTTCATTTGAGGTGGTTTTCCATCAAATACATACACCGGTTTAATTCCATTTTCGATGAGTCTAATAGTGCGGTAAAAAGTTCCCATTAAATGCGATGTAGTTTCACCATCGATAGATGTAAGTTGTGCCCCTTCACTTCTGACCGCTATAAGAAACTGATATAAAGACATAGATGCATCTACGGCAACCTTTCTGCCTACAAAATAAACATAGAAAAATGATGATATAGAGTTAGATAAGTACCAAAGTAATTCTTTAATTCATTTTCTTTTATAGCGTGCGGAACAATGTCAGCTAAAACTTTCGAAAGACCCAAAATTCCCATATTTTCTTAATAATTGTAACAACACCAAAATAAATTATGTAAAATGATTCTCCCGCCTATAAAAAAAGTTAACCTTACTTTTTAAACGCACATAGTTGCCAGTTTTGTAAAGAATATTGATCTTTAGTAGTTTTGTATCTTGTATAAAAAATTAGTAGTGACGTCACAAACCAACCGCGTAATTCAAAATTCGGTATTTTGCAAAATTGTAGACGAACCTTTATCTTTCATCTAGTAACAATGTTACATTTTCAAATAGCATATTTTTATTATAAATTAAAATTAATTTTTATACTACGAATACATGCGCAGAAAATTAGCTGACGGGAATAGTAATTTTAGAAATACACGCACCCGGTTAATCTAGGGTGACCAGACGTGCGGAATTTGGCTGTATGGTACAGCATTAAATTGGGCCATACAGCATTCGGGAATATTAAGAATACAGGACTTGTTTTAAGATGTTTTGCAATAGTGCAACACGAATTGCTCATACTATTAAAAAAAAACTATAAACAAGTGATTTGTTCGAAAAGCAAAGATTTATATTATAAATATAAACATAAACAAATTCGTAGTCGGCAGTTAATATAACATCGTGGGTTATTCTATGTCGTGCAATACAAGTAATGTGACACCGACAGTTGTCACGTTCACGTTGATTGGGGGTGAATGGTGTTGATTGGTTGTTTTCTTTTGTTCTCAAAAGAATTACATGTTTTCATGTGATTTGAGGTAAACGGTATTGGTTGGTAGGTGCGATTGCGAGTGAACAGTGTTGGTTGTTAGGTTACAGTTATTACAATTGTCTTCTTTAAAAAAATTAATTAGTTAATTACATTGTGTTATACTTAGAATTATTATTTTTCGTTATTAATATTAAAAACTTGTTTGCATTATCAATCAATTATTTTGATACATTATCTAATATTTATTTGTAAAAAAATTGTTTCGGGGACATTTCTTCCAGGGATATTTTTTCCTAGATTCCTAAAAAATGGCACAAAGTAAAAGGTGTTTGTGTAAATTCTAAATTTTCATAACAGTAGTCGGGAAACTTTATTTTGTAGTCAGTTAACAATGTAAAAATAACGAAAAAACTTTAAGACTGTATTACGAAAGATTTTCGATTATTTTTCTAATTCACTTATTGCAGTGTATAATCCATGAGTATACAGGGTGGTTCATTAAGGCTGGCCACCGGCCATATCTCAGGAACTAGTGTACATAAAAAGTAGGGGAAAAAAATTCATTATAAAAGTGGCCACGAGAAAATCCTGGAAATTATTTTTAACTTCCGTAATTCATCGCAAGGGGGCGCAATTGAAAATTTAAAAATAAAATTCTAAATTTCTCCAAAATTCCCACATTAATGCATACCTTTGGTAACATCGTTAGAAATCTTAGACAATTCTTCATCATTTTTGTCTAAGGCTCATTGGCGCACCGACCTTAATAAGAGAAAGAGAAGCTATTGAAAGTGTAATGATTTAAATTGCTGTTATTTTTAAACGACTTATCCGATTTTAGTAAACCTAGGCTTGTTTAGAAGAGAAAGGTAAGTACTTTTAACTCGTATTCAATGGTACGCGATAGTTTATAATAAAATTGTAAGATTGCGCAATTTGTAATATTACCAGTTTTTTTTATTTTATTCAGAAAAATTAAATCATACGGTATAATAATGACATCATAATCGGAAAGTAGATTAAATTTGCAAGAAAAAACCTGAAAACCTCAACTCGATATCTTTGCTCGTTGCAGAGTTATTGCCAAAAAAATTAATTTTAACACTGCAATACCAGTTTTTTGATTTTATCCAAAAAAATTAAACCATACCGTATAATTATGACATCATAAGCGGAAAGTAGATTAAATTTGTAACAAAAAACGTAAATAATGCAATTTGATATCTTTATTCGTTCCAGAGTTATGGCGAAAAGAAGACTTTTAACCGTTTAATTTAATAGAACGGTAAAAATCATAAACAACTGTTAAAAAAACAAGTGAAAATCTATAAATGTTCAAATTGACGGCCGTTTTGTAAAATACAACTATTAATTCTTCTTCTCGTACTGGAAACAGCTGTTTCGATTTCGGCTCGTGGAATTGAATTTATTGCAATTTTAATTCGGTGAATTATGTCCTCTTAGGTGGTTGGTCTCGTTTCGTAAACAATATATATGATTCTTCCCCACAAGTAAAAATCTAATACAGTTAAATCCGGGGATCTAGGTGGCCACGGAAACAAACTACCCCCTTCCGATCCAGCGATTTGGGTATCTAACATTTAAGAAATCACGGACTCTTCGGGAATAGTGTGAAGGGCATCCATCATGTTGATACCACATGGATGCTCCCACATCAAGGGAAATGTCTTCTAAAAGATTGGGCAAGTCATTTTGTAAAAAGTTTAAAACGTGTAGGAAGTTAGCGACGGTCGAAAGTTAGCGACGGTGACGTCATCACCGGTAAGCGTTGAACTAAACGTACATACGGTGATCACTTTCAATTTATAATAAATTTAATATAAAAGAAAATATACCAGTGACTGGGGTTTATTGCTACACAAATTCGATAAATCATAATACAAACTATCTTTAACTAAAGTTTTGAATTTTGTTTTAAATAAATAACGATGTAAACAGACTTTGAAAATTACACAAATCTAAGTGCTTATCGTCGCTCGATAAACAAATAATTCAAAACGTAGAAATGACCGTGCCGTCGCTGTACAACTTTAATATTTGTCTATATTTTATACACCTTTTGTACCAAATTAGAAAGAAATTCGTCAAAAAACAAAAAAGTTGTCGGTTAATGAAAAGTTAGCGACGATCTAAATGGACGGCGCAGGAATCTAGTAATAAACGTTAAACATCAAAAATTTAAATATATCAGTGACCGGGGTTTATTGCTACACAAATTCGATAAATCATAACACAAACTATCTTTAACTAAAGTTTTGGATTTTTTTAAAATAAATAACGATGTAAACAGACTTTGAAAATTACACAAATACAAAACTAAGTGCTTATCGTCGCTCGATAAACAAATAATTCAAAACGTAAGTAGAGACCGTGCCGTCGCTGTAAAACTTTAATATTTGTCTATATTTTATACACCTTTGTACCAAATTATCAGTTAATGAGGGTTGGGAGATTTGGTGGTTAAAAATTGTTAGGAATTATTTATAGGTTCAACATCAAAATATAAAATATAAGTGTGACGAATGGTTGTGTAAAATTGTACTTATAAACAAATATATTAATTATAATAAAAATATTTAGATAAATAATAATTTAAAATATGTAACTAAAAGTTTTGTTTTTTTTAAATAAATAACGATGTCGACAGACTTTGAATTTACACAAATAAAAAGATTATCTATGGTTATTTCCTTCTCAAGGTAATTAAGTATTTGTAAAAAAACGCATTTCATTTAGAAAGTTTTTGTTTAATGCTTACTAATCCCTGTTTCTATTATTTTACTATTTAAAAGTATGGTAATTGTTGTTTATACCTAATTCCAAATTTGCACAACTTCCTTATTAAAATAGAAAATGTAGTTGTATTTTAATACTGCATTTGTAGATTTTTGCAACCTTCTAAACTATTATCAAAGTTTACCGATTTTTAATTCAACAACAAACAATTTTAACAATCTAAAAGCGGTTGCAATTTACAACGGCGCAATAACCTTTTCCACCACCTTGTACATGCGTCACCCAATAAAAAATTAAAAAATCATGTTGTACAAATTTTAAACAAATTGTTGTCAGTATGTAATAATTTCCACCACCATAAATACAGAAAAAATTCACGCACACATTTTTTAAATTTTTGTTATTTTATAATTTTTTTGGTTTTTAAATTAGCAGGAAAAAATATACGGCCACTAGAAAAATTTCATGCATACCTTCATTTTTTTTATAGTTTTGTGTTTTTATTTTTATGTTTTTTTTAATTTAATAGGAAAAAAATATATCATATTTTTGTTTTTTCGTTGTTGTTTTTTTCATTAGCACAAAAGAATAGACCCCGCCACCAGAAAACATTTACATTTTGGACCTCACGAGATCATTTAAAATCTGTAGTCCTCGATGATTGAGACGGATTCCATCCCTAAAAAAATGAGATTCAAGAAATAGCAGGCAAACCAAAAGTGAGTGTGTATATATACCTCTCCATAAATGACCCATTTAATTTTAATTCAAATTTTAACACCGTTATTCGTCCTGAAGAAGAAAAATTTATGTTGGTTGTAAGTGGTGTATGAAAAATACTTACGTTTCTTCATCCCTTAGATAGTTATTAAATTTGTTAAGACTTTCATTTTGTTTTGGTGTAGCGACCAAAATAGGTGGTAATGTTATTATATAGATGTTGCTAAATTTGGGAAGGCCGAATACAAAATTGCCAACAACCTCTCCATGTCGGCCTTCATTGCCTCGAAACTTTTATTCTAAAATAAAGATATTGTTAAGCGATGACACTCATGTTCAGAGATTTTTTTACCTTTAAAATATTTACTGTACCTATCATTAACCACACAGTGGACGCTAATTGATAGTCAAGTTGATTTTTTGTTCTAGCTACCCTTTTTCGTAGCTGGGTGATGGTTTGCCCACTATGGCCAGCTGCACCAATTTTTTAATTTTTTTGGTTTGAGCATCTACCATTATGTTAGTACTTGTATTGAAATACTTTGTTAACATTCTCCTCATATTGGATCCCTAAGAAATTTAACTTATTTCTAAAAGCGAAATAAATTAATGTACAATTAATATAATGAAGTACATAATATCTGTCGGTATATACTTACTTCTTTAATTATGAGCATTATTATTTGCTAAAAGCAGTTGTAGTAGAACTAAACAAAAGTAGACTGGTAATATTGTTCACTTGCATTCGAAATTTATAAATTAAGGAATATTTCGATTAACCAACCAGGAGTTGTCGTTATTGCCTAATTACCTTTTGTGATTGTTCATTGGTTCTGATTCAGGTTAATTACTCCCTCGATAATTATCGGTATTGCCTTACTCTTACAACAATTAGTTATTTCTTATTACTGTTGTTGTATAATTGTTTGTTACTACTAATTTATTACCGTAAAAATGGCTAGTGCGAGAATTAATATTTTGAAGGAGTTAGCAAAATTTCTTGCCAGTAAGGTAGTCAAGTTAGAAGATTTGAATAATGTTGGTTACGGTTACGGATCTTTATTTGCGGAAGCAAGTTTGCAAATTTTCGGTTCTGACGTCTTAGAAAAACGACAACTACTATACAAAAGATGGAAGAGGAATTCTGGTAACGTACAAAATTTGTTATCTGAGTTATTAATATCAGTCAATGAAACCGTTTCTGAACATAATGTTGACTGTGATATTGTACCTTCTCAATTGTTGCGTAGGGAAATTGAATTAAATAAGTGTCCTACGAAAAAAAAAACATAAATACAACTACGAATAAAGATGTTTTAACTGCCGAAAATAACAATCTGGATATACCCTTGACTATCCTCCACTGTATAATCAAATAGATAACAAGTTTTCAGATAACTATCACTTTCGTTTTAAGTTTAGTTCTATTTTTTGTGAGGACTTTACTTTTAAAAAATCGTATTTATATTTTCTGTGTCAAACTATTATGACATTTTATTCTATTTGCGCCCTGAACGTTAATAGTAAGAGAATAAATTCTTTTGGTAAAACAGCAGTAGTTTATTTAAGTGCTTATATAGTAATTGTCGTACATTTGTATGTATTTTGGATTTAATGAAATTACGTTAGATGGTTACATTCGCGGTCTTTTTAAAATTAAGGGTGAATTCAACCACCATGGGATCGATTATATTAAACGGAAACAATATAGAGGCCTTGCGCCTATAATTGCTAAAAAGGAATTGAAACACATTTCGGAATTAAAATTTAAACAAAGAAAAACATTAGATGCGAGCGTAGATTTATTAAAATTGAAAACTGTACACAACATCTGAAGGTAATTGTGGAAAATGATTTATCGCGCGACGATTTTTCTGCAGTGTCTAAAATGTTTAGAAAACAAGAACAATTATATATAACACATTTTCACAATACTTAACATATTGTAGTGTACCTATGTTTAGAATGGGGTAACAAATTATGCAACGACTTGTTTGAGGAAACCAAAAATGTTACTTTACAATTAGATTGCACGGGAACAGTCATTAGAAAATTTAGCAAGAATAGTAAGAGAGTATTTTATTATGCCGGTGTCATATACTATCCAGTCGATACCAATAAGTCAATCATTTTGCCTGTCTGTGAGATGATTTCGAACTCACACAAATCAGAAACTATTGCAGCATGGCTATTTAGCATTTGCAACATGAAAGTATCATTCAATCGCGTTGTCACAGATTTTAGTTGGGCTCTTCTTAATGCCGTAATAACAGTATTTTGTAAAATGTCAGTTATAGAATATTTGAATTATATTCACATTTTATTAAAAAACTAGGCAAACCCGACGAACTCAGTTTCTTACCCAGATGGTTTCGTTGTTCTGTGTAACATTTCGTTGGTGATTAAAAAATGAAGACAACATTTTTTTTGTTTTATATTTGAAAAGGAAAAATTTGCTTCATTTCAATCAACAGTAATGAATTTATTTCAATTACAAAAATGACAGTGTGATTTAGTTGAACTTCTAAGATAATGAAAATGAATCCAAAGTAAATACTGAATCGAAGCTTTACAACGTGTCCGCAAATTATCCGTTCAATTGAAGTGCACTTTGGTAAACCACATTTTTGTTTTTGGTCCTGACGTTAATACTCTGCTGTACAGTCGGGATTATCCCAAATTTTAAAATATAAATATATTTCACTAAACGTAGAAAGTACGTATTGAAAATTACATGTGGGATAGGTATATAATCCCTTAACAATGCTCTTTACCTGAAGAAAACGAAACTGCAATAATAATCTTTTGTACAGTTATTTTTAACCTTCGACATTTATTTCTCATAATACGCCTTTCTTTAAATTGAAAAATACAGATATGCATTTACTATACATACATTCATAATTAATTTATTTAGGATTAGCAAGAAAATATAACAAAATTCAGAATATGTACATTGGTTCCACGGTTACGCAATTAACGCTATTAATTACCTAATACATAATATTATAATAAAAAACAATTGTTGTAAATACATAACATAATTGAATTGAAATCATTTTAAAGATATAGGATCAAAATAGACTAATTAAATACTATTACTTTTTTACTCCCAATTTTTCTTTTGCGTGCTTCTAAAATATACGTCGGTTCTCGTATGTCCATGTTTCTACAATGCCGTGGGTCTACGAGTTCCGGCAATAAACAGTGCATGTAAAATTTTGGAGTTTACACACCATGTTTTTCTCCCAAAATAAATCACATTTTCTAATGTACGCTGTTTTAAAGGAAATTGTTCTCCGGTCCAAACAGCAAACAAACAACCTTTTCTCCCTGTAACTCGCAACTGCCCTTGAACCTGATAGTACCATTGATTTTTATGTTGACTTCAAAAGTACTAGTAGTCTCATCAAATGTCCAAAATCTAATTTTTTTTGTTTGATGGCATCTTCTGGACACATGTTGTAGTGGATGAAGGACATTTAATTTCCACAATTAAATTTTCATTTACTACCCCGTCAGGTGAGGCCCGAAGGTAAAAATGTTCTTTGTCTATGAATAGTCCACAAGGATGTACAACTATGTTTTCCTGTTGTTCCAACTGCCTTTTGCACGACTTTCATTGTCTCTACCATGACGCAAAGGAAATATATTTAATGATTTTGACTGATACAATAATTCTATGACAAGATTTTTGCATAAAGTGTTTGGTCGTCTTGTACACACTTTATAAAACATCGAGGCAGTTAAACGTTTCCTCCTCTCCTCCAGCCATTTTCCACTACTTGCCTGTGCAACGGTGCCACTTTGTAAGGCGTCTCTTTCATCTTCGGTTTTCTTAACGATTTAAGGAAATTTTCCTTTTCTACCATATAAATGTCGTCCGGTAAATCTGGTTTTTGGCAGTTCTCCCGTAATCAACACGTACACTTTGGACTTAGGTTGATTCTTCTTATGTCGTCGTGGAGAACTTTGTCGTAACTTTTGAAGGCGGTTTTAATTTTTTTATCTCGTTTCAACTCAAACTGAACTAGTTGTTTTGGTGCATCTGTGTCGCATATTGTTTTATATAGTTCACTAAGCGGTTGTCGTGTGTTAAATCGTACAACGGCAGCTGCACAGCGCGCTTCATAGGAACCTTTAGAGAGAAGTTAACTCTTTTTCCGCCAACATGCTTGGCTATAGTGCTATTAAATTGTTCGACAATATTACTATCAACATCATTAATAAGACTACGAGCATTTATCCAGACGCACTTGACGTGCTCCTGTAGCCTTCCATATAATTCTGTGCAGTTTTGCAACTCAGGTAGATAGTCTTCATTTTCGGATTTTCTTTCACAATTTTTGTGTTGTCCGAAAACATGACAAACACTGTTCTGTATATCCTTTTGAAGTAGTTCTACTAATTCTGTTTGTGGATAATTGTGGTCTTGATTCTTACGAAATTTAATTGAAGAAACTACTGCAGTTCTCAGTCTCATGATATTGGAAGATATAAGTCTTCGTAATTTTAAAGGAAATCGCGTATCTTGTGACAATGCACGTAATTTATTGCAATAATTTCGTAAGATATGGTTTCTACATTCGATTTTTTCAACTGTAATGTTCTGATATGGACGACTTTCCAAAATTTTTATAAGTGCTACTGTCACCATCCGCAATAAATTTGTTATATTTGACACCATATGTTTCCTCGCTCTTTTAAAGGCTTCTACTAAAATTGTTGCTTCCATAGCACTAGACGATCCTTCATAGTTCTTATAACAGGTGTGATTTTTAGATTTATTTTTTTCATCAGTTCTAGCACAAACAGTGCAGTACTTATTTTTAACTCCTAAATAAAGCACTTTCCCAGAGTGTTGTCCAACAACAGCCGCTGCACCGGAAAGAGCATTATAGTTTGATTTGTAGGACCTCTTCGACCAGCAACCATCGACAACTACAGTTAGTAGTGGCACTCCTTTTCGTCAATTTGCCCTATAGCTCTGGCAAAGTCGGCTTCATTTGTCGCAGCTTTTTGCATTTGAACTTGTGCAGTGGTTATCCAAGCCTTATTAACAACTTCTGCATACTTGACGTATGTCTTTGTTGACATGAAGGGTATACCTAAAGTTATAAAAAGTTCTTCAGTATTGAGAATCCAATTCCAATAGCGATACCCGCAGCCACAACTCCGGTGGTAATGTCCATAGATGAAGGTTTGCTAATACTTGTAAATATTTTAAAATTACCATTGCACATGTTGCAATGAAAATGTATTGTGGACTGTAACCCAGACAAGCTTTCCTTGTAGGGAAAGACATTGTTGATTGTGCATCCAAACTTACTACAATGTCGATTTAATTGTTGGATTTGTTCCAGGAAATAGTTGATGTCAACAATTCTTCTCCCTCCAAAACAATTCTGTATAATTTTTGAAAATCGCCTGCAATCGTGTTATCCTGTGATTGAAACAACAAAATTTACCATTACTTCAAAAATCAGTAATTCCATTTACCTCAATTTTCATATGAACAGGCTCCTCGGCAGATGATTTATTATTATTAGTCACCACCTGACCTACTAAAAATTTAAATGACTAACCATTTATTACAAAAACATGTAAAACACATTTTAATTTGCATTATACGATAATGCATCAAGAAATATTCTGTACCAAGTTCTATTTTGTATATACGTGTTCTATAAGACTATATTTCTTGACGTGAATTTAAAAATAAATATGTTTTTACAGCCGTTTTTTTTTGGTTCTTCGTATTTGTCAATTTCATTTTCTTATTTTTTTGCCAATATTCCGTACGTCAAAAGCGTGTGGCGAATGGAACTCATTTACTATAGAAATGAAATTGGCAAACGCGGGAAACCAATACAAAATAATAGAATTGTAAAGATTTATTTACCGGCTTCGTTTGTAGCTTTACGCAATCCTCGAAAGTTTGATATATTTCCACGTAGGCGTTTTCTCGAAGTAACTTTTCGACGCTCACTATTTGGTTTACCCATATTGTAAATGTACGTACAAAACAAAGAGATTTCACTAAACACTTCCAACCCGTCGCAAAGATGAAGTAATTATAAGAAAAGGTTTCATTACCAATAATCTTTACAATTAGTCATCTACCCTGGTTCGTTGCAAATCCTTTAGAATTCAATACAATACAAACAATAAGCATTAGTCATTTTGCTAATAGCAGGTACACATTCCGATGATGAAAAGAAATGTTCATTTAAAAAAAGACAGAAGAGTTTAAAAGTCGGTTTTACACAAATTCGTAGCGTCAATGTAGAAACATAATTATATATCGTACAAAATTAATTGTTGGCTTAAAATCATTGCATTAATTATGTCTACAAAAACTCCGCGTAATTTTTAAATTCGATTTCTAATACGATTTATTGCGTATTAAATATTTTTTCAAATAGGTATCCTTTAAGCCAAAAAATCTCCTTTATTTTTAGGTTTTTCAAAAACTGTTCGGAGATTTTGTAGAACATGTTTTGATATACGAATAAATCAAAACAAATTAGAAATAAAACGACAAATTATGATTTTATAGTGGCGGGCAATTTACATTACAATGTATAGGACACAGATCACTCCAGCAGAGAGCCTTTAACATGCAAAAAAAGCGGATGGTTTCACCATGTAATGAACACGCAACGTGTAACTGCCCTATGAGAAAAACAATGATTTTCTAAATTTATCTCGCAAACACTAAGCGGTTGGCTTTGCGAATTGCCAATGGTTTCATTGCGACACCTGGCGCCATCTACTTAAAATATTGGTTTGCAGTAAATGCTATGTATCAAAGTTGGCGCTGTATGTGAAAAAAAGATTTTCCCGCTTTTCAGTTAAAATTTTTTCCGTGAATTTTATTTGCTATAAACCTCACGGAGCCCGAGAACTTTCCCAACGAATGCAAAACCGTGTGAAATAATTTCCGTGCGTTATGGAGTTATTGCGCGCTAGAAAGGAAAACCCGACATTATTTTTAAGTATAGTAGATAAAACTTTAATCAAAAAGTTGTACTACATTTGTCATTGTTCACGTATGTTGTGCCCATTTTACGAAAATAGCATCTGACGCTAAAAAAATCGCAGGGAAAAACAAGCGAAATCTAAAAACATTTTTGATAGGGGAGTTTAGTGAATAACATACTGTTAGCTACAGAACATATGACAGTTGTAAAAAGTTATTTTATGACTTGTACTCATTTTACAGGAGTGAAACATTAAAAAAAAAAAGTAAAAACTTTGCTATATAGATTTGTTAGTTGTGAGCCTATCAAGGAAAATTATTTATCTAAGGATATATTACACTAGAGAATAATAGAAAACGTTAATTTAAAAAACGCGTTGTAAACAAAGCCCATTTTAAGTAGACTTTTTAAAAAATCAAAAGACTCGGTAACTGTTAAGGATGACCTGAATGTTGAATTAAATAGCTTTTTATTGTCCTTTGTTTTTAGATATGTGTTTCAAAATATATCCCATATACTGCCTTTTTGGGGTGGGTTATTGTTAACAAACCAATCAAAGGACCCTTTTGTTCGAATTCATTGGTAGAATCATGGTTTAATATTGTAAAAACCACATCCTAGAAAAGCAAAGAAATTTGAAATGCAGTCGATTTATTGAACAAATGTGAGACTATTTGCAATGCCTTAAAAGAATTTGAATTTAAACTGTTAATTAAAAGACATAAAAACAAAAACTTAATCAACAATAAAATCAATAGTAAAAACGTTGGAATACGAAAACCTGTACGTACCAATTCTCATTTTCGTCCAAATAACAACAAACAAACTTTTGGCGGAGGAGAGCCAATTCTTTAAAAATGGTGTGTTTAAATATCATCTATTTTTTAAAATAGAAACGAAAACAATGGCGTATATAGCTAGAAACGTATTCCCTAATTTCTATTATAATGATCTAGATTTTTCCGATTTCTGTACAGTGAATCCAAATCAATGGGTAGCGTCTTTTATAATAGACCTATTCGCTCGTTTGGTTATCACCAATCCCGATAATTATTTGGCAATAATGAACACAGAATTGCAACATTTATCTCCAACGAATAGTAGTTTGGAAGTTCTAAAGTACGAGCTGTCAAACAAAATAGTTTTTCTTCCAGTCATTAGAGGTGATCATTGGTTTCTATTAGTTGCGGACGGGAAATATAACGAATTTTACGTAATGGATAGCAGTCCTTCAAGCACTGATTCTAGTAATTCCAAATACTTCACCTTATTCAAGTCAATATTAAATAATTTGTTAGTAGACACAACTTCATGGAAGCAAATTCATACAAAATGTCCTAAACAAAAAGATTGCCACAGTCGTGGAGTTTTTGTTATGCGTTTTATTGAAAACCCAAATAACTATCGTATCTATGTTCAAAATTTACTATTGAGTCGATCCGAATCAGTAGAGAATAATTGTGCATATTGTTCAAGGAAAGGAATTGCTACATTTTCATCTTCTTGGTTAGAATGTAAACATTGTAAAACGTGGGTTAAGTCTAAAAACGCCTCAGGTAACGAAATCTGTTTCGGGAAAGCACGTACAGGTTCAGAAAGTTATTGGGTTCGGTGTGATACTTGCAGGCGATGGGTCCATTTCAATTGGATACAGAATCCGAAAACTAATCCAGAAGATTACGAAGCACACAATTTAAATGTAGAATATGTATCACTATCAATTCGAACATGTGTGACCTGTAATTCCGTGTTTTTTTTCAAAATTTGTTAAAAGAGATGCATTGTTTTTAAGTAAACGTTGCCTGCTGAAAAGGTATATTCTTCTCTATTTAGAAATTATTATTACTGGCTATGCATGCACTTATTTCTGTAGGATTAAAAACGCATATATTGTTAATAGATATGCACAACCTTTTTTTTGTGAAATCATTAACACATAAGCACGAATTTTTTGGTGGTGGTATATTCTTTCCTATTAAATTAAAAAAAAAAAAAAAATAAAAACACAAAAATATAAAAAAAAATTTGTGCATGAAATTTTTCTGTATTTTTGGTGGTGAAAATTATTACATACTGACAAGAATTTGTTTAACATTTGTTATACAGCATGGTTTTTAATTTTTGATTGGGTGACGCATGAACAGGGTGGTGGAAAAGGTTGCGCCGTTGTAAATTGCAACCGCTTTTAGATTATTAAAATTGTTTGTTGTTGAATTAGAAATCGGCAAACTTTGATAATAGTTTAGAAGACTGCAAAAATCTACAAATGCAGTATTAAAATACAACTACATTTTCTATTTTAATAAGTTGTGCAAATTTGGAATTATAGGTATAAGCAATAATTACCATACTTTAAATAGTAAAATAATAGAAGCAGATCTTAGTAAGCATTAAACAAAAACTTTCTAAATGAAATGCGTTTTTACAAGTACTTAATTACCTTGAGAAGGAATAACCATAGATAATCTTTTTTATTTTGTAATTTTCAAAGTCTGTTTAACCTCGTTATTTAAAAAAAAATCCAAAACTTTAGTTGTGTTGATAGTTTGTGTTATGATGTATCGAATTTGTGTAGCAACCCCGGTCACTGATATATTTTATATTTTTGTATTTAACGCTTATACTAAGATTCCCGCGCCGTCCATTTAGCGATCGTCACTAACTTTTCTTTAACTGATAACTTTTTTGTTTTTCGACAAATTTCTTTCTAATTTGGTACAAAGGTGTATAAAATATTGACAAATATTAAAGTGGTACAGCGACGGCACGGTCACTTCTACGTTTTGGATTATTTGTTTATCGAGCGACGATAAGCACTTAGATTTGTACTTGTGTAATTTTCAAAGTTTGTTTACATCGTTATTTATTTTAAAAAAACCCAAAACTTTAGTTAAAGATAGTTTGTATTATGATTCATCGAATTGGTGTAGCAATAAACCCCGGTCACTGATATATTTTAAATTTTTGGTCTTTAACGCTTATTACTAGATTCCCGCTCCGTCCATCTTAGATCGTCGCTAACTTTTCTTTAACCGATAATTTTTTTGTTTTTCGACGAATTTCTTTCTAATTTGGTACAAAGGTGTATAAAATATTGACAAGTATTAAAGTGGTACAGCGACGGGACGGTAATTTCTACGTTTTGAATTATTTGTTTATCCAGCGACGATAAGTAGTTAGATTGTACTTGTGCAATTTTCAAAGTCTATTTACATCGTTATTTATTTTTAAAAAATCCAAAACTTTAGTTAAAGATAGTTTGTATTATGATTTATCGATTTGGTGTAGCAATAAACCCCGGTCACTGATATATTTTTCTTTTATAGTAAATTTATTATAAATTGAATGTGATCACCGTATGTACGTTTAGTTCAACGCTTACCGGTGATGACGTCACCGTCGCTAACTTCCTACTTTGTAATTGCGGTTTTCCTTTGTTGTTCCTGACATTACTCTTGTTTCTTTATTAAGCTTATTTATTCATTTACTTTATTAGTTTTTCTTTTATAATACGTAATTTATAGCGTAGTAATCAGGTTGTGGTTAACCCGGTGCGTATTTCTAAAATTACTGTTCCCGCCAGCTGATTTTCTGCGCATGTATTTGTAGAATAAAAATTAATTTTAATTTATAAAAAAATATGCTGTATTTGAAAATGTAATATTGGTACTAGATGAAAGATAAAGGTTCAGAATTAGTGAATATGGCAACGATTTCTCCTATTTATGGGTGTATACTGAAAATCCAACCACTTTTTGTTGACCTATTTTAATATAACTCTTAAGTCCTTGTACTTAAGGTCCACTTTTTTGTCCACAATTTTGCAAAGTACCGAATTTTGAATTGAGCGGTTGGTTTGTGACGTCACACTAAACGGGTCCATATTAGCATTGATTATATATTATAATATTTATTACTTCTGCTCAATGACGTAACTAGGCAAATGCGAGGAATTGGGGTCCAGCGTATCATCAAACGGGCCCTTGACGCACGTAATATGATAATAATACAACTTTGTCGACATGTGTGAAATTTACATAAGTCGAATCTTCGATTATTCTAGCCAACTAAGTGTTGGCAAAAGTAACAATCTCAATTCGGCTGTTATAAATTCGCAAGGGATTGTACAATAGCAAACAAACACCGGAGAATAACTCGACAGTTGTTTCGTCCATTTGGACTTTTCAGAATTGAAAGAACTGGAGTGTAAGATCACTGTTGTACAAATAAGCGTTGTCGACGACAGCAGGAGGGCTATTTTGACGATTCCCATAACAGTTGCTACAGCAGAAAATCATTCTCCATATTAAAATTTAATGTCTTCCATTGCGCCTTAATAGACTACCTACTCTCTCACTAAATGTACAATTTTTTTAAATCACATTCTTTCGTTACCGAATAACAATACCTAACAATATAAATTGTTTATAGTTCGGCTTCTAAATAAACAAATGGCCCCCTTTTTTTTAATTTACGTTTTTTTAATACAAATCGAATCCCACTTATTATGTTTCATTTGCCCTATAATCTTGCCTAATATTTTCAATTGTTTAACAAAAACTAATTTTTTCAACAAAAGTGACTAAAAATTGCAAAATATAATTGTTTTTAGGGAAGAATAAATAAGTAGGTAGGTACTATATTCTTAAATTCACCGAAAGGATATTTCTGTAAAATAATTTCGTATCTAGCTATATAAAAGAGGTTTCAAAAATTTCAATTTTAACGAATTATTATGACAAAACTAATAATTATTTTGAAACAGGACACTCGTCTCATTTTATTTAATTTTTGTGTGACCAACTGAGAGAGATTAGAGATATTTGATGAAATTTTTTTTTAAAGATTTCCACTCTAAGGCTTACAGAAAAAGATTGAGAGGAAATAAACAACAAATATTTTTCCATTCTTGCATTACATTGTTCTAAAACGATTTGCACATTTTTTGTGTAGGTAGGCGAACAGGAGTGTGTCTGAAAAAGTGCCAGATCAGGTGACTGATGGACTAAATGTGGTGTATTATTGGGTTTCGAGTTACCATTTATATCTGTTATTCTATTAATTATCATGTACAATTAATTATAATTTAATCGACTCATTAAGAAAATTTATAGTTTGTAAGATAATAAATAAGAGAATCGAAAAATATTTTCAAAGTACCCTATTTTATGTTAATTTTTGAAAAATTAGAAAACATTTTAATCCCTAGCTATACTATGAAAAAAAAAATTAATGCATGATTTTCTGCATTTTATTAACAATTTTTCAAGAAAATCTTTTTATCATCAGGCTTATCGTTTTATTAGTTGATGCTATAGAAGCCATATGAGTATAGCCCTCAGCAAATTTTGTGATCATAATAGTATTATCTTATACAAGTTTATAATCAATGCTTATATACGCTTTGCCCATAAATACAATACATCTATTGCAACCGGCAGGTGTGTGTGTTTAAGCACCCAAAACAAGAATGGCGGAAAACTGTGAGTATGGCAAAAGAAACCTGAAAACTTAAATAAATTTTTGTAGTTTTTTGCTGACGGCTTATATAAGATCGATATGGAAAGATGTATAATAAATTGATATAGAAAATGTTTGATTTATCCATTTCAGCCTGATAATACGTTGACTACACAAAATGTGTTAGAGACAATTTACAGAACGTAAAATAAAGACAAAATCTACAATGTTCCCAGCCAACTAAATCAACTAGAAAGAGATAACAAATGAGAAGGAAAAAATTGTGCAACTGATGAAGAGAACATAAAAATACTAAAAGTAGTTGTGAAAAACAAGTAGAAATGAATGTAAATAAACATTTGGATCAAAAGGTTGAAGTTGACAGAAGCATTATTCAGCTTTATTCGTCCTTGTGAAAATAAAAAATAGACAATGAAAAATATCAGAATAAAGGAAGTGAACACAGCCAGAATAAGAGTAGTATAAACGGAAGTGGACATTTTATAAATAACCATCACGATAAAAATAACAAAGTTGACAATTTTTGGTTTTTTTGAACTACCTCAATTACCATGAACCAGCCATATCTAAGAAAAGTAAAAATCTCAGAGGAAAACTGCCCAGTGCAATTTCCTCGTAAGTCTGGATAAATTTTGATCAAAGAAAAAAAAATTCCAAGACACAAAAAATCACTGAAACATAAAAGAAAGAGAAGAACGTAAAATCCAAAATAGTAGTAGATAAAAGAGAACTGAAAAGGAAGCAGCAAAAAATTGCGAAGAAAAGGAAAACAGTTATGCAGTCGCAAAAAAATATAAGATGTGATACCTGCCCAAGGTGGTTTCATATTCAGTGTACCAATTTTTGATATGATGTATGAAGAAGTTGAAAATATGAATTACCAATGCGAATTTTGCAAATGAGTTTAGGAAGATTAAAAAATAAATATATGATAAGATTAAAACAATTCTTAACCGTTTACTGATTAAAGTTATTTTTGTTGTATTGCATTTTAGGGACATTGTTCATTTATTTTTTTACTTCATATAATTTATGACTGTATGACTGTTTATAAAGAATGTAGAAGGCGATTCTATGTTTACTTATTAATAAAGGCTTTTAGCCATTGTCTATGACTTTTAATATGACTAAAATATTTTGTTCGAGAATTGGCCTGTTTTCATAACCGCCCTTTTGAAAATAGTTTAATAATTAATTAATTAATAAAAAAAGTTGAAGGAGAAAAGTTGTTAGAAATTCTATTGTCTATAGCTTTTGTTTGAAATTTTTTTTTTCTAAAACGCAATTTTATTTTCGCTTATCGGGCGATGTGGAGTTTTGTGGCAAACGCTTGTTTTTAAATCTGCAGACGCTTCGATAAGACCACCAAAAGAAAGCTGTTGCGCCCAGGATGGTATGATCGGATTTAATTTTATTTCTAAAATAGTCTAGTTCATGATGACTGCTTTATTTTTTTTTTACAATAAAATCCGGCAATATTCTAATATATCTTCTGCTGTGTATGCTCAAGTTTCTGCCGACGTATACAAATTTTGTGAAACTTCTGATGAGGAAAACGAACTCTCCCTGGTATTTTGAGTTGAATTGTCCTCGAACTTTTCCTCCGGTAATTCGACCTTTTAGCTTGTTCTAACACCTTAGCCACTATGTATTCTTCTGTAATGATTTCCTGTATGTTCACCTTCAAAAAATATGTAATGGAGGGGCTTTAGTTACTAAGTGTAAATCTAAAGAATCAGTAAGAAAATTTAAAGTATGTACCCGTGCTTCTAAAATACCGTGATTCTTTCCAAGAATAATCATCCTTATTCTTTTGATAGCCTGCAGTGGAGTTGGATGTTCATTCGCCCTCGACATCGAAGTTGATAAAAAAAATTCTTCAAGGAATCCTGGTTGAGTTTATGAATACATAAGTAATGTACATCTTCAAATCGTTTTTCATATCTTGCAGAAGTAATTTTAAAGATTCAATAGAAATAATTATCCCCTTCTGGAATATTTGTAAATCGTTTTTACTTTCAGCTCTCATGTCAAATATTAAATGTTTAACTTTATTCAAACACAGTTCTTGTTCCATTAAATACAAACCAAAGGGTGCTTTCATAGGGTTAACAGAGAAATTTTTTTTACGTGACTATTAAAAACATCAAACCAAGAATTAATATCGTCTATGAACATTCCAGTATCATCAGCAAGTTTTTTATTAGGGCCTGGTTTGTATCGTATGCCGCCTGAGCGGTATTACGTGATAACAGTTCTGCCGCTAGTCTCACGTTTTGCCGTTTACTTTTTTCAACGGTTATGTGTCTTTCGGAAATTTTATAACACGAATTTACTTCTACATTAGTTAATTTTAACAAACTTTCTAAAGGTTCTTTACGTATTTCTTTTTTTCCGTCACTTTCTAACACAAATCCAGTATCTAAAAGCCAATTACGATAGGTTTCAGTAAATGAGGAGCATCTACGAAAACATAAATACTTTTTTTAGTTGGTGGGTGCTCGAAAAATGTCTTATTTATGTCAACGGATAAGGCTTCCCAGAGACCGACATTACTGCTTTAATAATCACTGACTATTGCAACGCAGTTGAATGATTTATATAATCAAGTGATTAGATCCATTAATACATCCTTTTTTATCTTTTGGTCAAATTGTAAATAGATTGGCTGCTTCCAAGTGGAAAACAAGCTTCTAACCATACAGACTGGCATTAAATTGTAGGGACCTAGAACCTCATATCTTTACTAACATCATACACTAAAGTGGATTTTACATTGAGCTCATCAAAAGATATGACGACAGTTTTCTCTTTAGCAGATATATTGTTTCCAGCTACTTTTAGAAAAGTTAATATATCTTTTAAAATTCCTGGCGTTACCATAATTTTTAACGCCCACCTCCTTAAAGTGGATAACGCTGGCAAAGGGAAATGAAGCCTAGTCTGCAAATATACATAACATTTCGTGCTAAGGTAACGAATGGTAAATGCAACTGCTATCTCTTCAGTAGTCAAATTAACGCGTCGTTTTTTATTTAAAAGAACAGAAATTTGGTTTTCTTTAAAGGTTTTTAAGTATGTTTTCGGTCTGCTGTTTTTGTGGATGTTTGTCTGGCTTATTCTTTTTTTTATAGTATAGAAGTTGTTTTTGTTGCAAACTCAATTTCCGTTTTAAAATCTTCATCTCTGTACATAATTTAGTATGATTTTCATAAAGCTGGGAATATTGTTTAAAAATATCCTCTGATGGGACAAAAGGTTTGTTAGTATTGAGTACGAATGTTAGACCCGCTGTCACTATCGTCTGTTCGTTGACAATAGGAACTGTAGCTGAAGAGGATGCTGCCAAATTTTCGGCAATTAATTTGTTTACTTCGTCGATCCTTTCTTTTTCCTCCTTGTTTTTTAAATATGTACTTGGCCCTCGCGACGAAACCTTTTTTACATCTTTAGAAGTTTGAGGGAGATTTAAACTAGGTACTGCAGTGTTTTTTAGCATTTTCCGTTTGCGTGTAGGTAACCCTAAGACACAATCAAGTGTTAAAATGCACAGTTTATAGCAATCTCTTTATGGTTAGCCATTGGACTTCTATTACACAACTACTTTTGTGAAGTTTGATTTTTTTACTAATTGATTTTACTAAAAGTCGATTTTATATTGGGTTTTCATTTGTCCCTACAATAAAATAGATAACTAAAATCTAAGTCCTGTAAACGAGTAGGTAAGTATGTCACTAAGTTACTGAATGATTAGTTTATTGTTGCAATTTGAATGCCTGTTGATTTTTTAGAGACATACACACCTTAAGTACAGACAAAGTTAGCTTGTCATTAATAAGTGAAAAACCACACGTGTTTAAAATTTCTAATGTAAAACTAACATTAACAATAGCTATAATTTTTAATATGTAGTAGATAATTCCATATAGCCAGTGATGATAAAAATCCACCAGATACCACATTTGATATGACTTTATGACTAGAAATATAATACCCAATAATTCGTTCCGTAAATCGCGTTTATAATCGTTGGTCGTAAAGTGGACAGAGCAAATATAACTAGTATTTGGATTCCACTTATCAGATCTTTTGCAGTGCTTTATCCATTCCTTACGGATAGTATTTGATACAGTCGTCTTAGGAAAGTTGTGATAAACTATTCCACTGTTGTTTTTTTTTTGTAGAAATAAGATTGTTTTTACAGCCAAATATGGCACAACAAGTTCCCGGCATTTCACAAATTATAACAAAAAATCAAAACACTAATCCACTGACATCAGCAGAATTAAACAGTAGAGTCTGTGGTAGAGTAAGGTTTATCGGTGATGTAGGGCGAGAGAGAAGTTTTAGCGGAACGCGAACATTTGTGGTATAGGCACACGCATTGCACAGGTACATAGGTATCCTAAGTGTTTATAGTATCCTTGGAATCCCCCTATAAATAATTATTATATTGGGATTTAACTGTCGAAAGTATCCAGAACACCGCACCGTTGACGCAATGCGACAACACTGTTTATACGTTGACCGCTGTCATCTGTCACTTAACTGAGAACTCTAAAAATAATATTGTATGGTCTAATAAATTTTTCAACATAATGGCACAATTACCAGTCGTAGGTCTTGTATCTCACACTAGGAAAGTACAAAGTTTATATAAACGAGTATTAAGATGTTTAGAAGCTTGGTATGATCGCAGGTTAGGAACACAATTTTGTAAGTAACTATTACATAATTAAAATATTTTAGAGATATTTACCGATATCAAGTTGTGCTGATGAGACAACGATTTGAAGAGAATCGATGTGTTATGGATGCAAGAGTCGCTAAGAATTTGTTAGAATTGGGAGAGGAAGAACTTTTTCAGAAAAATCATTGGGCACCGAAAAAGTGTAAGCTATATTCCCTGATCAAGAATATTATACAATTAAACCTCCCATAGGTGAACAATCAACGTCACAAATTTTTTGTCCGCTAAATAGGGTGATCAAATATTAAAATGAAATTTTAAATTTATAAGTAACAAAAACATCTCTTACAAGAAAAAGAAAAATAACCCAAGATGGTAACGAAAAACTGTGATAAATTTAAACGTGTGATTCACGACTTGTTTGTTGCAGATGCTAATAGTGTTTACATCTAAAATCATGCATTCAAATTTATCCAAGTTTTTCGTTACCATCTTGGATTATTTAACCCGAATCACCACACATTTTTTTCTTGTTGACATTCAATTAATGCCCAGTACAAGATTTGAAATTTGAAAAAAAACAAGCTATTTTGACAGTTTTTTGTGATTTTACTTTATTTCACCATTTGCCAACATTTTGACAATAATTTTTTTCTTTGTCAAGACTCTAGTTTTATGTAATTTTTAACTAGAGGATGACAAAATTATTGTTGATAAAGTAAAATCACAAGAAAACTGTCCAAATAGATTGTTTTTTTCAAATTTCACTTTTTTCTTGTAATAGTGTTTTATGTTATTAGGACGAGCATCATACATTATTTTTTATTCGATTGTATAAAATTTAAAAAAAAATTCCAAGAGTTATGTTAAATGACGCCCAAATTAATCAAGTTGCCATGAACATTTCACTGCAATCAAGATCCCATGAAATCTCTTATTAATATGTTACGGCTTGTGCTAGCGCACACCTACGAATACTCTAGATTCATTTTACGAATTCCATGTACTCTGCATTCATATTGATTAGTCAACTGATGAATGGCTGTGCTGTTATTTTTTATGTTCTTATTTATCTTCTATAATGTTTACACACTTAATTAATATTGTTACATATGAATACTAAGGTGGGTAAGGGTTGGCATGTTTAGGTTTTAGTGGTTTTCTAAACCTTGAAGCAAATGCTTTCCAAGACGAACCAATCCACTATTGCACACGGTTTCGTCACCACACTATACATGTTTATACTGATCTTCTGGGGCACCATACATAACACTTACATCACAATACAATAATTGTATAATGTACCATACGAATAAATAAATAAAACTGATGAATATTAATGTAAGTGCTGCGGCTAATTATTGTTCATGATTGTCTGCTCTTTAGGAGCTAATTGATTAATTGAGACTCAACGCATGCGTAGCATGCTGGCTTTGTGGTTTTTTTGTATATAGGTTGTAATTCACACAATTAGTAATTATTATTTTTAAGCCAGGAAGGTTAGTTAATTATTATCTCCATATTCGTTAAAATTAGTGTTGTAGAAATAAACAAATTTAGTTATTTTAAAAATCAGAGAAAAGTAAACGATTCAGAAACTTCACTCGACCGTCGGCACTTGATGTTGGATGGGAAACATTTTTTTCGCGCACCTCGCTGTGGACATCCTTTTAGTCACAATATGAATTGAGCGACTGTTTAGATTTTGTACAGAGTATACGATTTCTTCAAGCGGCACATTCTTTCTTTTTTAAGGAATTTCAATAAACACAACGAAAATAACAAAAAAAGTGTTTATTTATTTATAATAATTACAAATGTGTAATTTTAATAATTCTTTTATGCGGTTTTTTTGTTTGTTGTTTATTTTTTGTGTTTTAAAATTTCATTATTACCTACAGCTGAAATTGGAAATATTTTACAAGAAATGAACAAACACAAACACTCTTCTCAAACCTTGTGAAATTTTTATGTTGTTAAGAAATCCGTAGTGGGTTGCGCGTGTAATAAATCTGTCAACTACCGTTGTAAATGACGAATTAATTTTTTGTTTGTGCTTATCCGATTTTGCTTATTTTAGACCGAATGAATTAAGCTTAAATTTTTTGCGCTACAATTTTAAATTTATTTTGCAATTCGACGAACTACAAAGAGATGTAAATAAAAGTTAATTTGTAATAGGTAATTAAAGAATACGACAACGTGTTTGTCGTTTAACCGTTTGTAATACATCGATGTACTGTTTTAAACACCAACAAGTACACATTATAATTACACTTACAAGTGCGTACAATTTTTATTCAAACATTGGGTTTCTCCGCCACAATCGGCCAGATTATTAATGTGCGCTGGGCGAGTGCGCGAGTTCACGAAAGCCCAAAAATCCCCGGAGTGAACTTTTTGAATCGTTTATTTTTCTGTGCCAAAATAACAATTGTAGGGATTTAATTGGGTCCATGAAATGGTACATTTTCGGTCTAGTCCCTAAAAGTTGTCGTAGCAACCTTTTGCGGATTATTTTTGTTGAAGAAATTTTTAGTTTTGGTTTTAAGATATATTTATTCAAAACAACTTAAAATGAAAATGAATAACACCTACAATTGTGAGCATTTTGGAAACTGCTGCCTGTAAATACAATGACGCTTTTATGTATATCAGTAATTTCACTTTCAACACTTGTTACGGAAGCAGAGTTTGCAGTCTTTCGTTCATTGGCTGCAAATCAGAATACATTTCATTGAATTTCCTACATGTTCTTGCCACAATTTTCTCACATTCTCCATGAAGAATAAATAGATTCATCAAAACTTCATGCAAGTAATTATTTCGCTCTATTGTAATTTGTTTTTGAATACGTATTAAGTAGTAAATGATAATCTCAAAACTTCGACATCTGTCAAACACAGTGAACAATTGAGCAATTGTCAAATCACATGGCGTTCCATGGCTAACTAATGCAAATTAGGTGAAGACAATGTGATTTTTAATCATTATTGCGATTATTTCAAAAAGTTGACGAGTTAGCTATACCATTATCCTATATCAACTCGAAGGCACTTTAATTGTCTATCAATTTCAAAAAAATAATGTTTTGACCTTTTTTGTATGTCACGTCAAAATCATTAATTTTAAACCGCCCTGTATAAAATAAAATAAATGTATTTAGGTAGCTGTTAAATACAAGGCTTTAGCAAACTGCATCTAAAATTTCAGCTAAATTTAAATTTTGGTGGGATATATTATGAAAAAAAAAATAACCTAAAATAATTATTATCTCGAAAACCGGTGTAGATAGGTATAGGGAACTATTCAGGAAAAATTATCAGTAAGAAATAGTGTTTCTAAAAATTGAATAATATATAGGGTGTTTCATTTAAAATTAATAAGTTGTTACTACTTTTGAGTAGAAGCGGTAACACCGCCAAAATGAAAATATTTTAGAAAGATAGATCGTGTCTATTTATGGCAATATCCAAATTTTCAGATTACTCCTATGCCACGTTTTCCATAAACCTACCATCGACCATCAATAACCAGATATACGGTTACTAGTAACGAAATGATTTTCTCCACATGTTTCAGATATGACAAGTTTTCATAGTGGTCTTGGAAAAATATTTTTCGACCGGCAAACAATTATTAAAATAACTAAATTTGTTTATTTCTATACTATTTGAAACGTTAACTAATTTGTGGCACTAATTTTAATGAAACCTCATCGGCGATTTCGCACACATTTGGAAGGGTACACATCAGTAAATCATCATCACTTTCCATTTTAAAAATTTTTTAATTAAATGTGAAATGATTAAACGAGACGTTAATAAAAGAATGAAATTTTCATAGGATCTCGATAACTATGAAATTTTAATGGCAATGATTCATTTGGAGCGTGATTTAATATTATTCTTGGATCTTTGGTTTAATTTTATACAATCGAATAAAAAATAATGTATGATACATGGAGAAAAAAAAATATTTCGGACTGTTATCAAATATTTTATTTTTCGTCCTTGTAACACAAACATGTCAAACGTGAGGCCCGCGGGCCGCATGCGGCCCACTGAGCATTTTCCTGCGGCCCCGAATCAATTTTGAAAACAGCCATGTAATGCGGCCCGCGAGCCTGTTAAAAACCGAAAATAAAGTACTGTGATGATGAACTAAGATGCGCGCTCAACCTAAAAGTCTGGCTTGTTCCGGAAAGTTCTATCGCGCGAGAACATAGATGACGCTACCTGAACATTCTGGAAAGAACTGTCGAGAAATCACAATCCGTATATAAGCCAATACCGCTCGATTCAGTACAGTTGTTCAGTCAGTTATGAGTCAGTTGCGATAGAATTGCGAGTTTAGTTGCGTACTTATTGTTACAACACGTAACAGTACTTATTGTTATTTATTTCGGGTAAAGTTTTTAACATGTCTGTTTCAAAACCAAGTGGAAGTAAAGGAAACTTGGAGATGAGCATCGTATCTTTCAAGAAAAGTGGGAATTAGAGTTTTTACTGTGAAGTGAAAGACAAAATTATTTGCTTGATTTGTAACAGTACAGTCGGTGTCCCAAAATTATATAATATAAAACGTCACTATGATAGTCATAAAACTAAGTTTGACAAGTATACAGGCATGATTAGAAACGAAAAGTTAAAAGAGTTAAAATCACGGTTAAAAGATCAACAGCTTATGTTTACACGTCCAAAGCAAGAAAATGAATCTGCCGTTCAAGCGAGCTACGTACTGTCGGAGTTGATCGCAAAACACTCAAAACCATTTGTTGAAGGTGAATTTATAAAGAGTGTCTTGTAAAGGCCGCGGAAATTGTAAGTCCAGGAGCGTGAAGGCTTTTCAAAATATATCCTTGTCCCGGAATACTGTCGCTGAAAGAGTTACCGAGTTGGCTGCCAATATAAGCGAACAGATAAAACAAAATCAGACTCTTTCATTGCATTTTCTATTGCCTGTGACGAAAGTACAGATGTGTGTGGTGTGGCGCAACTCGCTGTTTTTCTTCGTGCTGTTGATAGAGATATCAACGTTTATGAAGAATTGATGGAATTAGTACCATTGCATGATACAACAACTGGGGAGGATATTTTCAATGCTGTTTATGGACTTCTGCAAAAGTACAATTTAGATTTGTCAAAACTGTATTCCGTTGCAACAGATGGAGCTCCTTCAATGACTAGAGTAAATAATGGCTTCATTAAAATATTACAAACAAATATCAGAGAAACGGGCAGTGACAAACCAGATTTTCATCATGTTCATTGCATAATCCACCAAGAAGTTTTATGCTCAAAAGTGATCAAGTTGGAAAGCGTTTTAAAGTCAGTGAAAAAAATGCAAAACTTCATAAGGTCACGTGGCTTGAATCAGCGACAGTTTTGTGCGTTTTTACGTGATTTATAAAGTGGGTACACTGGTTTACCTTATTATGCAGAAGTGCGATGGCTTTCGTGTTCTATGATTCTCGATCGGTTTGGAAACTCAAAGAAGAAATACGCCTTTTCATGGAAGTGAAAGAACAAGATGTCAGCTTATTATCCGACGTACCTTTTTACAAGATCTTTCATTTATGGTAGACATCACAAAACACTTGTCGGACTTAAATACGAAATTGCAAGGACTACGTCAAGTTATAACAGATATGCATGATCATGTTAAAGCTTTCAAGTGTAAGATGATGCTGTGGAAAAACCAGTTAGCGGTGGATTATCTGTCGCATTTTCCGACTTGCAAGGCGTATCAGGAAAGTACAAGTGGCCCAATATCATACAAAATATATACAGAGAAAATGGGAAGCCTTCTGTCAGAATTTGAAAAGCGTTTTCAGGATTTTAAGTCCCAAGAAAACAATTTTTCTTTATTTACTGGTCTTTTCACTATCGATATTGATAAAGTTCCCCCTCACTTGCAGATGGAAGTGATTGAGATTCAGTGTCAAACCCATTTAAAAGAAAAATTTGATAGTGTTGGTACATTCGAATTTTATAAGTACTTGCCTTTTCAATACCAAGAAATGAGAAAACTTGCCTGTAAAATCCTGTCAATGTTTGGAAGTACCTATAAGTGTGAACAATTATTTTCTTTGATGAAAGGAAACAAGTCTCCCGCAAGATCGCGATTGACGGACGCACACTTGGACGCAGTTTTAAAAGTTATTTCCGCCGATAAATTCACGCCACAAATAGACAACTTAATTAAAGACAAAAGATGTCAAATATCTGGCAAAAGAAGTTAATGTTTGTAAGTTTTGTAATGTCCTTTTATTGGAAATTTAATAAATATACTTCTAACATAATAGTACTTTTTTTCGTTAAGATTTTCAGTAGTTTGTCTTCTTTAAGATTAGGTTTTGCGGCCCACCTAGTCTATGGTCTTCATGCTTTTGGCCCACCAGTGACTTTGAGTTTGACATGGCTGTTGTAACATAATAGTTATTTATGTATCAAGGCACTAAAGTTTGGTTTTTCATGACGAATGTGTTTTAGTTGCAGAGGCGGTAGCCGAAGCAAATAAAACACGTGAGTCAATAAAAATAACTTTAGTGCCGAGGTACATATTATATTATATTTTCCGAAATCCCAAAATTTGATCAAAAATCGGACAATTTTTTAACGTTCTTTAAGAAGTAAATGTAATCAGCTGCTTTGATTTTATGACAAATGTTTGCACCACGCATGCGCGATTCTAAAATTTACATACATTTTACCGTTGATTGAAATATTGGTATTTCAATCAACGATTTTACATCTCTACCGGCGAAAATGTGAACTTAAAAATCGTCGTATAATGAACTACTTTAGTGCCAATTTTATTTACTTTATTACCGATTTTTTACTACTTTAGTGACGATTTCGGAAAAAAATACTATTTCTCACAATGAATAGATTGTTTGCGGTAGTGTATTTTACATTATAGAAATTACGTGTATAAGTTATAACGTTAAATTTTATAAAATTGTATATGGTATAAAGGAGTTTCTCTAAACTATTTCTAGAAATAGCGGAACCAATCAGAAAGTAGCGCTTATGACTGGTAGCGCATGGGCCTGTGCACAACAATCGCGATCAGCTGTTTTACACCATTTATCCCGGTGATAACCGTAAAGTGTGAAATTAAGAACATTAATTTTATATTTCTTTGAGTTATCAAATTTTTGTAGGTTCATTCAGCGCACACTATACCAAAAAGATTAAAAATTTACTAAAATGTTATTTTTTCTCAATAAAATCACAAATAATCATATTGTGTAGTACATCGTTGAATTCGTAATGAAAAATGCTTTCTTATACGGAGCGTACTTTTTTTGAGTGCCATAAGAAAAAATAAAGTTGATGATGGTTTCTTCGAAACGAAACGTTGTAGTGAAAAACGGCATCTTGTAGAACAGAAAGAGTGGCAATGACAAAGTGAATTCAGTTTTTTGGTAACTTTTCGGATAACTTCAGAATGTAATGAAAACGAAATTGCACAATTTCGGTTTTTTCGAATATCTCCGGAAGTAAACCGAACTCAGCGAGTTTCTCAATAGCAAAATGTTGACCCCTCGAGTGGGCAACTTTTTCCAAATTTAACCGACTCTGTATCTCTCACGGTTTCCGAGATCCCCATGCTGCTTATCCTTATCTTGGACACACTGTATAATGTGTATAATTATTTAAAAGCATTAAATCTTTCGTACACACTAAAACAACTTAAAGTGTGTCTGGAAAGCAACAAAAGTGTCCGTAAGATGTGAGTTTTATTCCTCATATAAAAAGCGACTGCACTGTTAAACATGGTGACAAAAGCTGTTTACATGCCGATCATTTCCGAACCAATCTTTTTTCGTACGTGATTGATTATATATACCGTGTGTCCCGGATAATCTGAAGCATTCTGTTTAACATGGGGAATTTGAAAAGTCCGATTTCAAAACGTACTAGGGTTCAAATCCCAGTTCGATTTCTTTTTTAGTTGTTTAATTTCTATCGGTAAAGAGGCATAAGTTTCAATTTTTTTACTTGAACTGGCAATAGATTTATTAGAATATTCACATTTAGTTTAATAATAGAGAGTTTTTGGATATCGTAAAATTCGTAATGACGTGTGCGCAGAAGGAACTCGCGTAATTTATAACTTAAAAAACGACATAGTGGTTTTTTGGTGCCCCTCCTCAACGAAGAACAATCCAATTACTCTTAATATTTCACATAGGTGTAAGAGATCGTTGATCATTCCAAAAAATGTCTAGGCTTACGCTTTTCGGCGCAGCCATAGTCAAATTTTATTTTTCTTATGGGCGCGCCGAAAAGAGTAGCCCTAGACATTTATTATTACATTTTTCGGAATGGCCACGATCTCTTACGCCTATTTTGAAAATTTCTTATAATAAATGAAATATTAAGGTTTTTCTAATACACCGATTTTTGGTTTTCACTCTGTATTTAAATATTCAAGCCGCTTTTTAATTGAAGTAAACCCAGATTATTTATAGGCATACAAGTACACAACTTTTGTTCGATTTGACCGACATTGTATATCCAACGGTTTCCGATATGTAGTTCATTTTAAACTGGACCCACGGTATGTTATTGCCAACGTTTCGTCCCTATCAGACGGGGGCTTCTTCCAGGCGACAAACTTTCTTTTAGGCCGTTTAGCCCTCATCTGATAGAGATGAAACGTTAGCAATACCTATATAAAAAGGCACTGTCTTTTTTTACCTCCACCTTTGGATGATTCTAGAAAGGCATAATTCTTTATTAAAACCGCATCGGAGGATTCATACCCACTTTAAATTATTATTTAATAAATAATTAAAAAAATATTTTCAGTTCCCGAAGCTCCAGGTGGTGTAGCTTACTTAAGAGAAGTTCACCCACCAGATTGGATACTTGATTACTGGCATCCGTTAGAAAAAGCGCAATACCCGGAATATTTCGCGCGACGCGAATTACGAAAAAAAGAATTTGTGGAAATGTGGCAAAAGAAATATGGAACATCGAAAGACACTTGTGATCATTAAAATACACACCGTTTCAGTGTAAATTTATTGTGTATAACATTAGTATAAATTAGTTAATAAATAAACAATTTTTTTTTCACACATTTTAACAGAATTTTGTGCTTATGCTTCTAGCCAATGCTTAATAGGAAATGAAATTAAGATGAAGTAAACAGAAATTTTAAGTGTTCAAAGGATTAAATCATATATTTTGTAACTAACGCCATCATAGAGTTCCATTAAAGATGGTGACATTTTTTCTTTAGTTCACAAGCGGGCACACACACACACACGCATTTGACTAATTTTTATTTTAAATATTCGCTACCGATAATAACTGTAGAACCTCACTGAACACTTGTACTACTACTTGAGCATAAGTACAAGAAGTATGTATTTTCAAGTGATTTTTGCTTTTATGTATCAATGCTTAAAAATACTTATTTGCTAATGATTGTTTTTGATGACGACTTTATCTTACAATTGATCGTGTGCTTACGCAAATATTTGATTTTAAAAGTCACGAAAACTAGCAATATAATGACATTTTTAGACATATATTTTCCATATGGTATTATTGTGCAGTATTATCACACAATATTGCAATACATATATCTCCATTTATCAACAACATACATTTTCTACTACACTGCACAATTCATCCGTACAATTTTTCTAAAATTTGAGCAGGAGCATCAGCTTGATACTTTGCTATTTGTTTTAAAAGCGCGAATTTTTTCAAGCGCCCTTTAGACGATTCCATATCATATAATGTACATAAATTTAACAATAACGACTCTTGTAAGGCTTGAACTGGACTAGCTGCAATTGCTGATTCAAGTACCGTAATGGCATCTTTTAGATGGCCCCCATACAAAAGGCACACAGCCATATTGTTAAGTATCTGAAAATGCATAATTAGATCGATGCTCGTTATAGAATCTTCAACTAACCATCACATTCGTAGGTTCTAAAGTACTTGCTTGTTGGAAACTTGTATAGGCATCTTTGAAATTATTTTGAGCTATTGCGATCAGTCCACGATCTACCAGTTCGCGAACGCCAGCCTCTCCACCAATTATTTCTCTAGCTTCGTTGAAACAGACTTCCGCACCAGCTACATCTCCTATTTGTAAGTGCAATCGACCCAAAGCAGACAACAATGAATGTTTTGGAGATCCATCTCTAAAGGCCAGAGCATAAATTAAGTTTTTTAAAATAGTGTTATCCCACCTATCCAGTAATTGTCCTAATACATCCATCGCTAATTCGTAATCCTTCAAGGCCAAGGCACAGTTAATTATTGAGTGCATTACTCTTCCTTCTCTACCAAACCAAAGCCTTACTGAATCTGAACGATCCACTTTCGTAATTTCTGTAGGGCTTCCGTCTTCGCATAATTCATTTTTCAAATTGTCTAACATCTGCCAATAAATATTTATTTTAGTGCACGTGCATTCGAATTTATAAAACGTTAATGTACCTGTCTAACAATAGACACGATATTGAATAATTTAGTTAACGAATCTTTCGGTTTTCCACAATGCATAGGTAATTCGGCTAGTAGTAAACGAAATGAGAATGAAGCAATTGATCCGGGACGGCCGCCGTACATTTCTGGATAAAACTAAAAAAAAACAGAAAAAATCGGCATTTTGAAATAGGATCCAATTACTTGATAAAATAGATCAGGTTTGTCTAATTGTCCAAACGGTTCGGCTTCCGCTTGAGCAATTGCGTAATTTTTTATCTTGACTAGAAGAGCAATTCTCGTGAACCACAGTTGCAGAGAGTGGGGCGAATGTTTTGTGACATGCCCGGCTCGTCCCCTACCTTGCCCATAAATTGTTAATAACCTCGCGGTTAAATTTATACCTGCCCTGTACATATCTAAATGGTAAAAAAATTAAAGCCACCTGTATCTCATACCTATAAGCTCCAGCTTGCACTAATTCCCTTAAGCCTCTTTCATCTTGGGTAACATCAGTTGCCGTTAATATTCTTCGTTGTGTTGCTTCAGCTTCCCCTATATAAACGGTCACTGCTTCGCCGATGGTATCTGTCTGAAATACCATAAAAATTGATATAATAACGATTACGTTTAAACAAATTTAAAATGTAAAATAGTAACTATGTGCACGGCTGACATACGGTTCGAATCCTTTAAACGTCTTAAATGTTGGAAGTCTAACTTTAAATTTTTCTGGAAAGAAAGGAAAAAGAAAATTTCGGTTTACAACAAAATTGTTCAAATGAAATTTTCAACAACTTTTTTATAACTTATTGGTATAATTGATATTGTTGGAGATATTAGTAAAACAATTTGTGTGACGCGATCGCCATATCTCAGAAATTATGTATCTATCAAAAAATTGTTTAAATAAAAGTTGGGTATAATAAAATCACAAACCACTTTTATTTGAAGAAAAAATGTGTAAAACGTAAATTTTCCAAATATACCAAGAATGGGAAAATTAAGAGAATACAAAGAAAGTAAGAAGATGCATATAAAATATTTAAAAATGCGAAAAAAATTAAAGGAACGGTATGGTATGGTTAAGTAATCATCTAACCAAACAGGAGAAAGAAAGAAAAGAAAATCATAACAAAACATTTACACCACCAGAAAAAAAAAGGATACAGGGCAAGCATATGGAGAAATAAAAGTAAGAATAAGTAACCAGACATATGAAAGAGGACCCGAAAGCAAACGAAGAACCGCAGAAAATAAAGATTCAGAAAGACAAAAGGCAGCACAAAATGAAATATTATATGTAAATGATGCGGAAGAAACAAGAACAGAAACAAATCTATTGATGACGAGGAAACAAAAAACTCCAATGAAGCTTTTTCAAAGAAAAAAAACTATACACAATCCATGCTAACACATTTAAAGAAATAAACAATCACATAAAGTGGACGAGGAACCAAAATAAAATTTCAGAAGCATCACGAAAACTAGGCCAAATAAATACATCTTAAAAAACTTTTAAAAAGAGCTAGTAATTGGACGGATCTTAAGATTACGGAACAAATAAAAATCACAAAACCAACAGAAGAAATAAAAATAAAAAAGTTATGGAAGACATCATTTTGTTAGAGTTCTGAAATTGCCCCAGTAGTGGTTTCCGAGAACCTTCAGTATAATAATATTATGAATGAGGCACTTCCGGTTATACGTCGACACCTTTATTAACTTTTAACTTATTTTACTTTTCATAATCGTATCAGTTGATTCTTAATAAAACTACTAGCGACTAAATAACATGATTGAAGAACAATCCTCTTCTCACTCTTGTGAAAGGGAATTTATAACACGGTGAAACCTTAATCTATCTAGTAGTATGTATTATATTTTAATTCGTTTAATTGGAAGAATAAAGGGTGTAACACGAAGAGTTTTGATTAGAAGTTATGGAAGACAGAATTAGAGTTTTTAAATTGCACCAGTAGTGGTTTCCGAGAACGTTAAGTTCAAATAAAGTAATATAATGAATGAGACACTACAGATTATACCGGAAGTGGAATCCATCTTGCTTATTTTAAATGGAAACTAGTATTTTTTATTTCATTTTAGAATTCTGCGGTAATTTTTAGAAGGAATTTTTGTACCATATGCTATACCTAAAATTAACCATTTTTGAAATATTTTTATATTTTAAAACTTTTATTTAAATTTTGAGTTCTCAAGAAATAACAATATTTTTATTTTTAATAAAGTTACTGAGTTGAAACTGTAATCAGTAGACAATCATATATTGCAAATTAATCCTTGACGTTAACTCAGAAGCCAACATACTTTACTAAAATCATTTATAAGTTGCTTATTTTAAATAGAACATAAAATTTATTGTTTTACTACAATAAATTAAACTAAATAGGCGGGTTTGTTAATTTACATACCTATTGTTTTTTGACAATATTTATGTAAATAAGCAAGCCACGACAGCCAATCAGCCTACTTAATTTAATTTATTGCAGTAAAACAGTAGTTACACAAATACTGAATATTTCTAAAACGTTTAGATTTAGGTATAGGGAAAGTAAATATCAATCAAATTTTCATGAAAATACGGTTCAGACACCGAAATAAAATACTGCGTGTTCTATTTAAAATAAGCAACTTATAAATTACTTTAGTTAGGCATGTTGGCTTGCTCCTTTACTGGTTACAGTTTCAGCTCAATAACTTTAATAATAGCTTTGAAATTATTGCTTGCTCCTCTTATTATTTTTAATTTGTAGTAGTTTCCTTACATAGAAGGCCTTCTATAGGAGCTGGATGTATAACCAAACAACTAAATTATTCTATAGTCGACGTTTCGACAACTATTGTTTCTCATCGGGACATAAAATAAAAAAAAATAATAAAAATATAAAAAAGAACTAGTATTTTACGCCGATGAAGACAACACACCTGTTTGTCGAAACGTCGACTATAGAATAATTTAGTTCTTTGGTTATACATCCAGCTCTTATAGAAGGCCTTCTATGTAAGGAAACTACTACAAATTTAATAATAGCTGAAATATCGTCATTTCTTGAGAACTAAGGTATTTAGACAATTTTTTTAAAATATGAAAATATTTCAATAATGGTTAATTTTAGATATAGCATATGGTACACAAACCCTTTGTAAAATGTACCGGTATAATCAAAACTGCCTAAATTCATGGTAGTACTTTATTTGAACTTGACGTTCTCGGAAACCACTACTGGTGTAACTTCAAAACTCTGATAAAATTCTGTCTTTTATAACATCTAATCAAAACTCTTTGTGTTACACCCTATATAGGGTCATTGATAGTCGATGGTAGGTTAGACATTTATGGAAAACGGGACATAGGAGTAATCTGCCATAAATAGACACGATCTATCTTTCTAAAATATTTTCATTTTGGCGGTGTTGCCGCTTCTACTCAAAAGTAGTAACAACTTAGTAATGTTTAATGGAAACCCTGTATATTATTCAATTTTTAGAATCGCAATTTCTTACTGATAATTTTTTCTGAATAGTTCCCTATACCTATCTACACCAGTTTTCGAGATAATTATTTTAGGTTTTCTTTCAAAATATGATCCCACCAATATTTAAATTTAGCTGCTATTTGAACCCATATAAGGCTGAAATTTTAGATGCAGTTTGCAAAAGCCTTGTATTTAACAGCTACCTAAATACATGGCTAACTTGATTTTTAATCATTATTGCGATTATTTCGAAAAGTTAGAGTTAGCTATACCACTATGCTATATCAACTTGAAGGCATTTTAATTGTCTATCAGAATTTCAAGTAATATACGGGGTGTTTTTTGAAAAAATAAAGGTTTAACCTTTTTTGTATGTCACGTCAAAATTAATTTTAAACTGCCCGCCCTGTATCAGATAAAATAAATGTATTTAGGTAGTGGTTAAATACAAGGCTTTTGCAAACTGCATCTAAAATTTCAGCCTTATATGGGTTCAAATAGCAGCTAAATTTAAATATTGGTGGGATCATATTTTGAAAGAAAATAGTCTAAAATAATTCTTATCTCGAAAACCGTTGTAGACAGGTATACAGGGTGTTTCATTAATCAGTACAGAAAATGAAACTGGAGATTCCTTGCAAAATTTAAAGGGGGGTTTAACATAAAAAAAATTTCCTTAAAGCCTCCCCTGAAGAGTTACAGCCCTTAAAGATGTGTAAAAATTCACATTAATCGATTTTTTTCTGAAATGACTTGAAATAAAAAAGAAATCTAAACATTCAAATACTACTACCAAGAAGCCTCCATAATTTCATAATTTTATTCACCCTTGTTCTCTGCAAGGGGTGAGTCTTACTACCCCTTAGAGTTTTTACCAGAACTTTTTAACTAATTTTTTTTTCAATTTTAAAATTCAGATTTTGGAGGGCCAATTCAATTAAAAACTTTTTTGTCTCTTAAAAATTTCACGTAAACTCAATACTTTTCACCAAAAAAATAAATTAAGCGAACTTGCAGAATTTTTAATTAATAAGTTGCGTATGCAAGTTTGACATAAATAACAATATTATTATTAACTATCATTTTTAATTTAAATTAACAATATTATTTCAGAGAGTGTTCAAAATGGGCACCATTTTCTTGAATACAGGCTCTTATTCTTTTGAACAAATTTCCGTTAACGCTACCTAGCATTGCTACAGATTGTCTAACTCTTCAGGGGAGGCTTTAAGGAAATTTTTTTATGTTAAACCCCCCTTTAAATTTTGCAAGGAATCTCCAGTTTCATTTTCTGTAATATACAGAGTGTTCCATTTAAATTAAATTTGTTACTACTTTAGAGTAGAAGCGGCAACACCGCCAAAATGAAAATATTTTAGAAAGATAGGTCGTGTCTATTTATGGCAGTAACCATAAACGTCTAACCTAGCATCGACTATCAATGTATAGTTTCGAATAAAATTAAACAAAAGAAAAAAGATTTAACCAAACATAAAAAAACAAGCGTTTACCTAGAACTCCACATCGTTCCGAAACTATAAGAAAAGTATGGATACGTTGTAAAGAAAACATAAAAAATATTATTTTCGTGAATATTCTAAGATTTCGAAAATCTATGTAGGTTAACGGCCATTTGGATTGATTGATTGTGCCCAAAATCTAATCAGATCTGCACTATTATATATAAAATTCGTATGCAAAGCTTTATAAAAATCTGAACGACGGTTTTCCTGATACATTTATGAAGAAAATGGGCACCCCAAAGCAAATCGAGTTAAACATTTCAGTATTGGCCCACAATGGTTAAGGTATCTAACCGGTAAGCCATTATACGAGCGCTACTACTACGTCAGTACGTCGAGTCGGGACAAAGTGAGGTATAGCGCGCCCAAATTCCTTAAAGACGGTTGAAAATTCTCACAAAGCGAAAATGAAATTGCGTTTTAGGAAAACAATGTCTCAAACAAAAACTATAGAAAATAGAATTACCAACAACTTTTCTCTCAACTTTTTTTGTATAATTGATAATGGTGGAGATATCGTTAAAACAATTCTGCCGTGTTTAGCTGAAACACAGTACATATCTGCATTTTTTATCAAGGAAAACTAAAATTGTGTTTTAGAAAAAAATTGTTCAAATGAAATTTATAGACAATAAAATTTTCAACTTTTTATAACTTATTGGTGTAATTGAAATTGTTGCATATAAAAGGAGAAAATAGGAAAAAATACAAAAACAAAAATAAAAATATGATAAAAGTACAGGAAATTATAGAAAAAAATAAATAAAGAGACCTGGCTGGTAATAACTAAGAGCAAAAGCAATAAATAGCGGCAGAAATGGAGTTCCTAAGAAAAATATCGGAATAAACAAAAAAAGACAGATGCAGAAGAAAAAGTATAACAAAAACTAATAACCTAGATAATAGAAGAAAAACAACTAAAATGGTTTAGATACGTTCCTAGAATGAAGAATAATGCAATGACCAGAATGATGGATGGGAGGACCAAGCAAAAATATGGAACAAAGAATAGAAGAACTGGGAAACAAAGAGAGAAAACAGTCAATTAACCAATGATATTGGCAGAAGATACAAAAAAGCGGAGAACATAGGCAGATACTCCACCACAGCCGATGCTGTAAAGCATAAGGCAATAGATAAAGAAGAAGCGTTAATATACCAACATTGAATGCATAAATAAATAAAAAAAGGCTTATGTGGAGAATATAAACATTTGTATAATGAAAACATCTTACAAACATACGTTTTATCAGTGCTTCTGGATTGGCAATGATCTCTGCCTCCGGCAACAAAACAACAACTAGTTTCCGATTTTAGAATAAATTATAGGCTTGGGGGCAGCCAGTTTGAAAGGAATAAGGAACACACATGTATTAAGTAGTAGGTCACATCAAAATTAAGATTGGATGGCACTTTGTTTGCAGTAGAAACACAGATCATGTTTATAATCAAATAAAGGCAGATATTTAAGCAAGTAAAAGAATAACAATAACATTAATGTAGTAAATGAACCCATAAATCTCACAATAGCCTTCAAAACACCATTATTATTAATAATGCTAGTGCTACAATTTTGTCAAAATGTTTATGGTACGTCATCGTAAATGATCTACTTTGTCTTTTAGTACAATTTCATAAAAATTAGTATAGACACCGACACATTTTAAATCACTACATAACATTCTCTTGTATTAGAGATAAATATCAATACTCACCAAGTCTTCTTCCAAAAGAACGCCAGGGGTCGTTAATAATTCTTTTTCAGGTACATAACTTCCCGGAGATGATGTAGCACATGCAATTAAACACTGCCGGGTACGTTCACTTGGTATCCATGCATCCCTTCTACGATCTGCTTCAGTCCCTAAGCCAACCCTCGCACTAAAGTTATCCTGTAAAAATTACCACTTTATTACCCTCTCATTTTATCAACACAATAATATACATCGCCTAAGTTTATGCCACCGGAATTGCTAATTAAATCAAAAAATACTGCAGTGGGGTCTTTTGGTTGCCCCGGAGCCTCGGCAAATAACCGACAGACTTCGGGTTCATTGTCCTCAAGTTGTAAGCTGTGGATGTGATCAGTTGTTTCTGCTACTGCATTTGAAATGTCTTCTTCAATTGTAGATTTGCAATTTTGTTCTAATTTGTCAAAATATTGACTTAAGGAAGGTGTTGTAGTATCTGACATGGTTAATAAATATTCGTCAAGAAATGTAATATTCCAGCATTTTATTAAATGATTTTTTTGTTTAAATCATTCTTATACTCTCCATCATCTATAAAATTAATTACTATAAATTACTATTCACACCGCACACTGATGACTGCACCTGTGACTGAAGACCAACATAAAATCAGATAAAACAGATCAAAACAACTCCCCACCACTTCAAACTGAAATGAAAAAACCAGGAAAAAAAATTAAAGTTTAATGATTTGTAAAGGTCAGTGTACACTGTGGGAGAGTGCGCAAAGTAATGATGAATTGATAATGAATAAAGAGAAATCGAAATAAATAAATTACTTATTGTTTATGAAAGAATTGGGTTAATCGTTATTTGTTTTATTTATACCATTAATAACTCGTTTTAATTGAATCTGTATATAAGCGAATGTACACTGATTAAATAATAAACGGGCCAAGTTTTTGTTTATTAAATTCTTTATTTTTTTCACTAATAGCGTTATAATCAATGCTAATATTAGTTTAGAGTTAAACAATATAAGTGTTGATGAGCTTAAAAGTTAGGCGAAACTATTATATTTTTTAACTCCAAGTGAAATACATTATTTTTTCTTCAAGCGTTTATTGCTAGTTTTCATGTATTATTTTCAAATTTTCGAGATTCTCGAGTGTGATAGTGACGTTTTATTCTCGACGAATCAAGTTAGTAGTTTACTGTTTACATTCATAATATGACATAATCGAGGTACCAACTTCTAAATAGTTGTGAAAACAAAAGAACTGTTTCTTTTAATGTTTAGGCACCTTTTTAGCGTCTGCGAGTAGTTTAATAATATGCCGTTTTAATGTCGCTTGAAGAAAAAAGTGTATGTCGATTTGCGGTTAAATTTTCTCAAGTCTCCAAAAACAATAGTTATATACAGGGTGTGTTTGGACGATAGTATATGTTAGACGAATAATGAGAACGAAAACACCGATTTAGCTAAAACTTGTAACTTTATACAAATAGACATGGTCTACTTACTAAAAATATTTTCATGGCGGTGTCACTTCCGGTTATACAGAAAGTGGATACCAACTTTGTTATTTTAAATACAAATCCCCAATTTATATTTTATTTTTGGTTACCGCATTAAATTTTACATATTTTACTTTGGCTTACTTATCTCTTCCCATTATTAAGATAAAAAAATAATTTCAGGCGTTAGCAACGAAAATTTGAATTTACTGAAAAATTAAATTTTATGAAATTTTTTTAATTTATTTCTAGGAGGTCCGGGAGTAACGGTAGTTAAAAACCGAAATTTATTAACATAAAAATTGATAATAATGTTTATTCAAATCAATCATTAATAAACTAATTAAATTTGGATACGATTTTCTAAAACCAATCAACATTTCATTTAAGAAATAGAATTGTTTTCATATTTGTAAATAAAGCCTTTCATTTAATTAAAAATTAATATTAAGTAGAATTTAGGTTTGTTATTGTGAATAATTTCATGAATGTAAATTCAAAGCGCCTTGTCGTTGCTGCTGCGTCGTCGCTGCTTTTGTTGTCGCTATGCTGTTATAAGCAACTGATAACAAAATAAAAAATGTATGAAAAATGCAAATAAAATGTCGTTATCATCGAAAGACCAAGAAGAGTTCATTCACCGGCCGAGCTCATCAACATGCTGAACTGAAAAGAATAACTACCTAAAGGTTAGTCTTACCAAAAATTTGTAAATAAATTTATATTTAAACGTAAATTGTAAATAGAATAAATTACGTAGATTTTCTTGATAAAGTTGCAAGTTGTGTTTATGTAATGTTATACGAAATTAATAATTTTGGTTGAAAACGTACATAACACCTTGATGTAGAAGAACGGGTTAAATTTGAAGTTAATACGTATGATTTATTTAAATAATTGAAAGAATCTCATCGCTAAAATTAAATTAATCAAGACCTATTTATGAAAATGTCACAGTGTGCAAAACTACTACACTATTACAATTACCTAATAATATTGATTCATTTAGTGAAAAAGAATCAAGAAAGTAGTAACCTTTATGTTCTTTAATTATTTTACTTCCAGATAATTTGAACATAAATATTTATAAAAAACTGTATTACTGATCGATTGCGACCAAACGAACAAGCTTTTCCGCTTATTAATTCCTCGAAATTACTTTCTTTACGTTCAAATTAAATTAATAATGATCCTTGAATACATTCAATTTAATTTTAAAACATACAATTTTTTCTATAATTATTTAAGAAACTAAATGTCATTGAACTGAATGTAAAAGTTGTGTAAATGTAATATAAAATGCAGCAATAATTAGAATGTACAATGCTATAATCTAATTTACAAAACGAACAAAAGAATATTTATTTCATTTTAATTTATTCTATGAATTGTGATAAAAACGCAGGATTGATATTAAGATGTTTGTTGTTACAGAGCAGAGGTCGAAATGGACGACTTCCGTCACACTCAGCGGTAAATTCATATGGCAGTGTTGCCAACTTACTTTACATTACATTACAACAAATTGTTGTAATTTTTTCTTTTTAATCAAATCAATGATTTAGAAAGTACTTCATAGCTCTTAGAACACCCTTAAATTTGTTTTTTAATTTGTAAAATGATTGATGTTCTTACCATCCACACAATCAAATTCCTTCAGTTTTTTTTTTGTGGGACTGCATAACCCTGCTGTTTTTTCCATTTCTTTAAAACCCGAACGAATGAACTCTTGTGGATGATCTCTTTCCCGTCACTTCGCACATCAATGTTATCCCGTTCAAGGAAATCATGGCGCGTCCAATGAAACTTGAGTATTGTGGTATACTTGTGCTTAAATTTTAATAGCGCCACAACTACTGACGAAAGCTGATTTCGTCAAAAAATAATGTAATTCAACATTAAAAACGACAGTTGGCTTATCGACTGCTGAATTAAAAATAGAAGTGGAAGACGATCAAGAATTCACGACCAGCATTCTTTTTTGACCGAATCTGCTTTCCTTACAGAAAGAACGTCAGTTGACAGAGCATAAGGGTGAGGTTGCATTTATCTTCACAGTATTTATCACTAGGCAACTCTTGGTTAATAGGCCAGTAGAATTAAAATTCAAATCGGAAAAAATTGCTACAAAAGATTTTATTGTTTTAATGGCTTCAAATCTGACCCAATATGAATGTTCCAGGTTTTCCCTTTCGGCGGAGTTGTACTTAAGTGGTGGGGAGTTAAAATGTACCCCAAAGTGGTATTTTTGCGGTTTTACGATTATATCTTCTAAAGAACTCACAATATCGAAAAGATTGTCCAGTTGAAAGTTGTACGGTATCAAATTCTGCATCGAATGAGAAACCAATATTTTTTCTTTTACCCATTTCTAAACTAGTGCGCATTAAAGTTAAACCAAAAATAACACTGGAAAAATAGGTAAGGTCATAACATTAATAATTAGTGTTCGCAAAGAACACTTTACAATTGGAAAACGGTTATAGTTACGAAGCTGATTTTGGCTCATTTTAAAGAAAATTTAAGGCTCTACTAATTATATCTTGTGTAGAAATTTAACTAAAGCAATAATTTTGACTTTTCGATGACACGTCGACTTTTTATAAACACGAAATTTTTCAAGAGTTTTTTGCCAAGATTTAAACAAATGAAATAAATATCGAATCTGTCTTCGTTCAGAAAAACATCGTTATGCTTATTCTACAGTCTATACACGCAGTACATAATTAGTATAGCTCACAATACGAGTCTGATTTAAAACTTTGACAATAAACTACATAAGAAAACGAGGACTTCCATACTTCCTTTTATGATTATTGCACTTGTAGGTGTCAGAAACCCCAAAACATTGTTTTAGTGCAGATATATGTTTAATGTATCTCTCCAAATACTATTCGCATACATAACAGGTGATTTCATTAAGAATAATTGTTTACAAAACCAAATAAATAATTATCTTTATCATCGGTATCTATAATCATAATGGTAACGTCGTAAGTGTATAGTTAAGTACAATAATAAGCTATCTGTATTATCAACTTGCTCAATTGTACTTTTATAATGAACTTGTAAAATTATTAAGTATTTACCTCCTTAATGTTGATCAAACAATGCGTAGAAAATATATTTCTCAGTAGAAGAAAACACTTTTAGAATGATAACCCAAATTTTCAAATCAATAGACATTTGTGCATACAACTTTTTTGGTTAGGTATTGTTTCTGGTTTTCATGGTTTTAATTTGTCGTCAAAACATTAAAGAAGCTATAGAACTTCAAATCTATACAAATGTGTTTTAAAATAAAAATTTAATTGAAATAACTATTTAGTCACTGGCAAAACTTGTGATTTTTTGTAACGAATATGATAATTGCGTAACGAACAAAGCAAAATCTGACGGTATCACACCATTTACATTTACAAAATTACCTACTGTTATATTTAGCGCCGCCGACAGGTCAATCGCTTTTTCCTCGGTATCATTTCTAATTTAATGAAGAACTATGTTTTTCTACGGTAAGGTGATATATTTATTTTTGTCCAATTATTGCATTTAGATCCCACTATAACATTAATTAACTATAAGAGCTAAAATTAAAGCACATGTTGCTCGGAGTAGAAGAAATGTCTTCAAAGTAGACCACCGGTAATACAGTAAAACCTCTTTTTTCGGCCACCTCTAAAACCGGCAAAGTTTTCCAAGTCAAAAACCAATTATACGGAAATATCCATATTAATGACCCTCCTAATAGCGACTACCTTTCGATAACGGTCACGGCCACTTATTTGTAAACTTTCTTGGAAAAATACATGTGTAATTCTACCTCCCATTTTCGGCCATTCTTAAGTAAGGTTATTTGTAGACAACAGCTTAGCGTTCAAGTTTTGTCTCATTGTGTGAGGCTTAAGTAATTACCGATATTTCAGAACGGATTTAAAGAAATTGTTCGATTTACAATAGACATTCATTACAGAGAAAGTGCAATTAAATAAAGTACATATTATGTAAATGTATGTATTCAATATGTATAACCCTTCCATTATTATGTCTAATTATTTAATATTGCATTAGCACATTTATATAGTTATTTTTTAATGCAGATTTATAGTACCCTATAGCGAACTGTATTATGTTCCATACTTAAAAGATTTTAATAAACAACGCATAGAAACAAATTTTTTTCCTCCTAATAACGGCCACCTCCATATACCGGTCAGTTTTGCAGCAAATTTTGATTACTTTCCAAAACTCGTAAGAAAAATTCTCTTAGATCTATTACATGTTAAAATAAGCTACAGAGGTTGGTGAAAGTTTTTACGTCCAACAGTATGTAACCGTACAAACATTTCATATAACTATACAAAAAGTCTAACGTTTCCTTTAGCTGTGATTTTATTGTTTCAACTAAGGAGGAGATTGGTCAATTATATACTATCAATTAATAATAAATTGAAGAGATTCCTAACGAAGAAAAGAATAAGAATAATATTAATCATTCAAATTGGGTTTTTAGTTTCTACAGCGAATGTTTCTATTTTGTGGGAACTTTTTCAATTTTTCTTTTTGTAAAAAACTTACTCGACTAAAAAAATAAAGAGCTTCATCTATGGTTTAGACTCTCTTCATATATTAGATATATATAAATTGTACTTTAAGGAAAGAATATTATATTTTCATTAACAAAATGCATTCTTGAAAGTTGAGAATTTGTTTAAATCGTTATCGACTTATTAAAGATATAACGACTTATTTTATCTAAATAATTAAAAGGCATTAACTCTAAATCGTGCTTTAAATGTATGTCTGCTACAGTAAGATTTAAGATCTTTCGTTTTAACTTTTTTTGCTTAGACTTATAAACTCCTTCCAATATCTTCTTGGAAATAATTTTAGCGCGAAGTACAACAATTTGTACTAAATTTAAACGTAATCCAGTCTCCGTTAATGTTTTTAATATTTTTCCTAATTGTTGCAGGCGTGTCTCATCGTCTTACTTCGATGTAATGCACTCTGTACACTTGATGCCCTTCCATATTATACTTGTTCCACCGCTCTTACTAACGCTGCTGCTGATGTGGATAACCCAAAAAAGAACTACCCGAAATTAGTACACTTCACCATTTACTTTAAATCCGGTGTATTTTCTTGATCTAACGGAATTAACCTAAAAGAGTTCTTTAAGTCCACTAAACCATTATAAATAATATCCATCCAATACCTTGGGAACTTATTAGCAGGACAATTTGGGTTTAAACAAGTATTGGTAGTCGTGAATACGTTCTTGAAGTTTGTAAAATTATACCCAGCGAAACATTCGAATTCGAAAATAGAATGAACAGCAACATCAGGAAAATAATGAAATTACGAGTCTGAGATTTAGGGTTATTGTGAAACGCTTATAAGTCGCGGACGGCGCTAAAAAATAGCAACAAAATTGCTACTTTCCCACCAAGGACCGGACATAATAGTTAAAAGATTTGACAATACGACGTATGAATTGACAGAGCCAATAACGAATAAAATAATTCGACGTTTTCATGTTTCAATGCTATACTCATATATGACGCAGAATAAGTGGTATTGTAAAGTAATTAGTACAAGAGGTTATTTGTGTGAAACAATGTAAGAAAAGAAGCAAATGAAAAAAATAAGATGCCCTAAGGAACGATTTAGCCAGAATAGTATGAAGAATAAGTAAAAAAGCCAAAATAGAGCTACATTAATAAATAATAAGAGACAACATAAAAGATGTTTGCTGAAATGAAAAATAAAACGCGAAGAGTAAAACGAAAAATTAAATAAAAAAACGAACTGTTAAGTATAAGCCGAGTGTTGAAAAGGTAGACAGAAAGGGGTAGCAGTTTGCACATCATCAACATAATTCGGGTTGCAATGGAGTAACCTGCAAAGCGGAATACGGTAGATTGTACCTATACTGGTGACCAGATGTTAGTTTTAATTATTGTAGTAGTCTGTAGTTTAGTCTTTAAGTTCATTTCTGTATAAACATTGGTCGCACACAATAACATCACTTGTTGCAAATTTTAATTTAAAACGCGTAAGTTTATTTGATTTTATGTGTGTGAAAATAAAGAATTTGTGTTGGTGGATACTTTGTGGTTTTTAATTACAGGTAACATCTTGAAAGCCAGTTCAGATTTGGTGGTCTAGACAAAGAGAGAATTGTAAAAAATAAAGTTGCACATACAAATTTTACTTGATAAAAGAAACCCTGAGATTATAAAAGAGTCATTGGATGATTTTGAAGGTAACAATTAATATTAAGATTTCAAAAAAACCAAAAAATAGTTAGGAAAGCATTCCCTTATTCTTGCTTTACACGCGTTTGGATGAATTCAATGCGCCACAAACATATCGGACGTTGAATTTTTGCTTTTACACAACTTTTGTTACCATAGGCGTTTTTCTCAATTATTTTGATTTATTCATTTCGCGGACTGTTTTTGCCATTAAATCACGTATCTAAATCACTTTTGCGTTAAAAACACATAGTCTCATATACGAACATTTAGTTATTAATTTCCCATTTCATTATAAGACCACTAAGACCAGTGATCTTGACATTTATTTAATTTCTCTAAAAACTATTACTGAAACTAATTTATTCTAGGGTTTGATGCTGGATTTGACCTTTGGAGCTGGCGAGGGATCATAATCAATTGATATTAACACGAGAACATGAATAAATGACATCAAATTACTAACAGCTACGAAAATCTTTCTGACCAACCCCAATTTCTACAATATTTTTAAGATTATTAAATAGGACCTGGGATGCGGAATAACATCGCAGTATTTATAACAATATTATTGAAACAAATTTTTAATAGTTGTAACTAATATATTCTTTGGTCGTAACCAATAAATAAAACAAAGTTGATTAGGTTATGTGTTAACAAAATAATCAATGAAATTAAACCTTCGCCTAGTTGTATATGTATAGCAATTGCAGAATGTAAAGAACCTGTCAGTCACGTCATAATGCCACGGAACAGGTTCTTCACCATTTGCATTTCCTAACATCACAAGCTGTCGATGTTACAAAATGTCGTCATTACCAAGTATTTGTTACCATTTGTGTTGGTTACAACTTGGCGTTTCGATATATGTCATTGATTAAATACGTTGTAACATTGAATTTATGGTAGGATAGGTAAACATCAAGTACCTTAATGCATATTACATTAAAGAAATTATCACTTATTTACTGTCCTGGATTAAATCTCAGTTTTTGATTTTTTCCTAATTTCTCTTTCATCATTCGTTAGACATTTGCATTTCATTTTCCTAGTGGAACTCTCTTTTTTCCTCATCTTTCCTTTTTTTCTAAATTTTGAAACATAGTACAGCTAAATAGAGTGTACCTATATTATGTTATTAGAAGTAAAAGTGTTATTTTAAGTGGCGAAGATAAATGTTTATGTAATAATTCAGTTGAGTCACGTAAACTCACTTTTACTCCGAGTAACATATATGCTTAGATATATACCCTCTTCTATCCCCAAACACATCACTTCATAAATATGGATAAAAAAGATCAACGCTAATTAACAAATACATTACTGTAATTTAATACGCTTTGCATCTACCTAAAGAAATCACTTACATTATGCGAAATGGGTAAAAACAGCAATTACCCGGGTATGACAATTAGTAACAAAATTTGTCATTTTTTGTGAAATTTGCGCGTTACACCAAAAAATTATGTTTAATTTTTTTCGGTTCGATAAAAAATACTATCAAGTGATCAAGTTCTATATTAATTAGAAAATAGAATGGAATAACTAAAAAATGTATTTATAAGAAATGTGTTTAACTCTCTAACTATTACAATTATATTAATTAGTTTAACAAAATTATCTTAGTTATGGTTTATTACACGTAAAAACCTCAAGATATAATCTTTAACTCTCAATGACAATACAACGAAACAATCGTACCTACTATTTTAAGGTATACAATGATAAAATTCGTCGCCAAGATAAAGGAAAAAATCATTTTGCGCATTATCAGTAATCGCTTCATTCCAATATGAACCTTTTGATAAAAACACTGCAATATAGAAAAATATATCATTTATTTGGTTGTAAAATAGTGTTACTAAGTACCTAGTGTAAAACTAATTTAAAACAGTAAGCAAAACATATAATTTGTGTTAAAATTGAATGTTTCATTATTTTGAATATTCAAAATTTCAATTACGGCGACACATTTATGTAATGTAAGAGATTGCATAATGTAAAAAAGAGTAGTATGTATATTAAAAAAGTCTCATTCATAATAATTATTAACCGACATGTTTCGTAGACTTCACTGAATCATCACTGCATATACTATGAAAATCATCATTATTTGTAGAAGCATAAGAAGTTGCACTGTAAAACGTTTTCACGCTTTGACTGGACGTAGATGAATACGTTCTTCCTATCGGTTCCTTCTGCATGTGATTTGTGTATGGACTAAAATCGGAGGAATTTGAAATTATATCGTCATTAGCAGCGTTTGATGTATTACTTGCTACAATTAATATAATTATTTAGAGGTACAAAGTTTTGTGATATTTTTACCTTCAGTTGTTTGCGTATTTGTCATGTCGATATTCTCTTCACTAATATTCCTTTTCCAGCAAAAACAGAGTATCTGTTTCATTTTTAAGAAATTTTTTCAGAGCATTGGTTGCACAAGCGATCGAGTAGTTAAATGTGTATTTTTGAACTTCATATACCGAACTGATACGAGGTACTGATAAAAATTGTGACGTTTTCTAAAGAACAGTATTACTTATCTGTTACCGCCTGTAACATGTAGATAATGAATAAATATTGATAAAATAATTGAAATTGTACAATTAATTAAAATGGGTATCGATACACTATGTATTAATGTTAGTTCTTCTTTATTTTTATTTAATGTGACAGAAGGAAAACAAAGTACCGGTATAATGTACCGATAAATTGTGTTGTTCAGTAATTACATTTACCAATGCTTCTGTATCTGAATTGTGATACTATTGCGTGACCAGTTACATGTTTACGGATGTGAAATTTCACAATCAGTGTGCCACAATAGGCTGCAAAATAACAATTTCTGAGGTGCAAAAATTAACTCCCCTTAGTGTAAAAGTGAGTACGTTGCATTGGACTATATAAATGATAAGTATAGTTTTCAGGATGGAAACAAAATTCAAGTTGAAATTTAGACTACCAGATGATGTTATGATGTCTAATTAATTTGGAGCAGCCAGAGGACCGCATTTAAAAAAAGTATAAATACATCAGTGTGAATCACTATAATAAGACGGATGTTTATAACGAAACAGTAAATGCTTTTCAAGTTTAGTCATTTTAGTAACACGCACGTTGATAAATATTACATTTAAGAATTATATATTTTTTGTGGCTCATTATGTATATTATTGCGTTCTTTGATTGCCCGTAAAAAATAAGGTATACTTTCATAAAGGTTGCCTTTTATCTAAATACAGAGTGTTGTGAATACTTCCACTTTTCTAAAAATATGAAGTATTAAAAATAAGTTATTATTTTCTAATCCAACAATTCATAACAAATTTACTCTTACGTCTAAATAGTTGGATATTAGGTGAATGTATTCTATAACTAAATATTAAACATCTCTTCACAGGGTGTTCAGAATTTACAAGTTAAGTAATATGAGCCTTTTTAAACAGAACACCCTATATTTTATTAATTTATTATGTTAACAAAAAAGTCCTCTTTCGGATGGTATAAGGGTGTCATATGCCTAAACAGTTTTTGCGCAATTTACAATTTCCTTAAAATTAATGGTAGCGAAGGTTTTTAAAACAAAAAATGCATATAGGTCCGGGAGCTACGAGCATTTTTGGCTCGTGAAAGTATACACCATAATTTTTTACCGTAGGTAGTTTTGTTAAGGTATACGTGGCAACATCGCCAATTGTAAACGTACACCGAGACACAACCGCGAGAGCGATCACGGGCGATCACCGACCAACGATAGTCTTTGTACTCCAGGCATTCTATGTAAACCTATTTAAATATACATCCTAGTAGTATATAAAGTTGTTGTTATTAATAAATACATAACATCACATGGCGCTGCGAACCGAAATAAAGTCCTAAGTACAAACAACGAAGGGTGAGCAAATTAAAATAATAAATACAACGATCGCGGGGTTGAAGGCAAAATGGCGTCCGTATTACCAAATTTAGAATTAACAGGAGAAAATTCATCCGATAAATGGAAGACCTGGTTACAAAGGTTTGAAATATATTTAATTGCGACTGAAAATTTCAAAAAAGAAGAAAAAATACAGATTGCCCAGCTACTTCACTTTGGAGGTGAAGAATTACATAAAATTTATTGCACATTTAAATTCGAAGAGGCCGAAAAGACAAGTTACAATCAGTAATCAATAAATTCAATAATTACTTTCTACCGAAAGCCAACATAACTTTTAATAGATATAAGTTCTAAGTGTACGACAAAATTGCTCTACACTTGAACAATTTATAACTGAATTGAAAACCAAAGGGTCGGTTTGTAATTTTGGAGAACTGGAAAATGAAATGGTTAAATGCATGCTGATTTGTGGGATAACTAATGGAGAGATCAGGCAAAAACTATTAGAAAATGATGACATTAAATTAGAAGAAGCCATCAAGATATGCCAAGTTTCTGAGCTGTCTAACCTGCAGGCGAGAAAAATTGAAAACCAAGAAGCAACACCAACTGTGGCCGAAATAAAACAGAGAGCAAGAGGTCGACCAACAGAGAAATGGAGAGAAAGTCGAAGGAACACCACCCCATTTAGAAATCGCTCAACAACACCTAGCGGTAAGAGAGTTGTTAATTGTAGAAATTGTGGCAGAACACACGGTATAAATATGTGTTATGCTTATGGTAAAGAATGTTTCAAATGTCACAAATTTAATCATTTTAGTAGTATGTGTAGGAAGAAGGCACAAATAAATGCTGTCTGTAATGATTTTGAAAACATTACTTTAGATGTAGGGTCGATTTATAACTACGATGACAAAGTTGTTAATTCAGTAAATAAAAAGTGTGTTAATAGTTGGTATGTAGAATTAGAGTTAAATAATTGTAATGTAAATTTCAAATTAGACACAGGTGCAATGGTTAATATTCTAACTAAAAGCGATTTTAATAAATTAGGTTATACAGACGATATAATTAAAAATACTAGGGTTATTTTAAAATCGTACACAGGAGATGACATTCAAATTGAAGGAACTTGCATATTAGCTTGTAATTATCAAAATTGTGTATATAACGTAGAGTTTTATATCGTAAAAGGAAATTCAGACTCTTTATTAGGTCTTGTGACGTGCACAGACTTAAATTTAATTAAAAGAATTAATGTTATAATGCAAGAAGTCAATTTAAATAATTTCAACGATTTATTTTCGGGTATAGGTTGCTTAAAAGAAACTTATCACGTGCATTACTAGGCTT